>SMGT01000344.1:18898-30566 GCA_004794575.1 Lanistes nyassanus | reverse complement strand
TTTTTGACAATTGTTTGAAAAATTGATTGTAACAAAAAAATATCAGCGACAGATCTGCCTGTTGCTGATGCTGTGAGAAAGACTGTTGAATTACATATCTAAAGTGAACGTAAACAAAATCCTTAAAAATTTCAGGTGACACCAAACAGTCAGCTATTGCAGCACTTGTAATCCATAAAATTAGGTGGAAATAATCCACAAATGCCAGCAGTTTATCCAGGATGAAAGGCATAGTTGTAAAAAAAAAAGTACAAAAAGGAATAGTTGTAATCCTGATGAAACTCTAAGAAGCCCATGCACTGATTTCTCTTGAAGTCTTCTTAGTGTAAGTGTCATGGGAATTTTGGCAAGAGCCACAATAGCATTTTTTTCTTATTTCTAAATAGGAACGATTGAGTCATAGGTAGAGGGGTCACTCTGTTTGCGTTACTGGGGTCGGTGTTGGGATCAGTTGCCGGGCATAATGAGGCTAGGCTTACACCTCCCTGGTCAGCGGTCCGCGGGTAGCGATGGCTATCAGAGCTGATTTATGCCTTGGCACCGGCACAGCCTGACAGGTGAGAGGAGAGGGCTCGCTACCTTAATAGGCTTATGGCCCAGCGAGGGTGGCTAATGTCCACGGGCGCCCAAACGGTCTGACCACCTGCCGATAACGCATCTGCGGCTGGGTGGTCCTCTAGTCCGACATGAGGTAGGGGGTTCCCAACCCCTGGGTCTTGCTCTGGAACTCGGCTAGTGCAGCGTCGTGGCGGCTTGTCTCTTCCTGTACCAAGTCTCTGGCTGTAAGTTCCGACTGGTCGAGGAGTGGACCCTGTTTTGTGTGAGCAGTAGAGGAGCGAGCGAGAGGAGTCCATGTGGCCCCAGGTCCTGTGAGTCTTCGGCCGAGGAATCTCTGTCTCCGCATCCCAACAGCGCAGCCTCATTCAGTTGAGTATCTGATAGTTGGTTGTGCTGTAGGCCCGTTAGACGTAGTGTACCTGCAGCTGCCTCGTGTAAGCATAGTTACGTGCAACGCTGGTACCTGTTGTGTATGACTTGATGCATGTGCTGCGCAAGTGAAAAGAAAAAGTACCATAAACAAGCAGTCAGTGGTAGGTTGTTGAATCATAGAAATATGACTTATAACTGTAAAGTAGGCAATTGAACTAGAGCAATAGGTTGTCGATAGCTCTTTGTGTCTTGATTGATTACGAGGCACATCGTTTGTATTGCCTGAGGGGATCATCCCTGTAGTCCAGTGGAACCGTCCGATAATTTGATTGATATGATTGTGGAGCACACTTCCTTATTTTGCACCGTAATAAATTTATCCTTGTTATTATTCACGACAGGTGTTGTCATTCGTTGTGTAGTAGTCAGGGAAAGGCTAGTGGGTGGGGGCTGAGCCATTAGAAAAGCGGTAGTTTGTTGTTTATTATTTGTGTTGGTCGAGTGACGTGTTCCCACTAGCAAAAGTGTGGCTGGTTGAGTGTGTGGGTCTCGCATGAGTGACCCAACACGCGGCCAGTGCCCCGGGGCTAGGTGATGGACGATTGTGCGTGTGGCTGTGTGCGTCCGACAACCGGTGGCCCTGATTATTACAGGCAGTGAGCGGGGTCAGTGCGCGTGCCACGAACGTTTGCACCCCTTCCCCTCCTTTGGATTAGAGGTTAGGTGTTCCCCAGCACTCTGTCCATCCCTTTGCTCACCACAGTAATGACAACTGAAATATCCCCATGCAGGCAACTGGTATGGAGGTTCTAACTTGTATGAAGGTCAGAAATGCCCACACACCGGTTGGATGGAGATCAGAAACATCCACACACAGGAAACTTCAATGATGTTGCATCTTCATCAGTCACTGAAGTTCCTCGTGAAACAAGGCCTCTGAAACAGGCTTGTGTCAGCTGCTCTGATTTATGTAGCAATATTATTTTTATTGGGTGAGGGTGCCCCACAACCAAAGCTGCCCTCCTCCTTTTTCAGCTGGGCTTGGCGGAGTTAGAGGTGGTGTCCCCAGACAGATTGAATGTTGCATGCAGATCAGAATGTCCACACACACGCAACATGTATGGATGTTGTATTCAGATCAGAAATCCCCATATACAAGCAACTGGTAAGGGTGTAGTATGCAGGGCACTGGCCACTCACTGACTATGGTGAACACACATCCTGAAGTGTTCATACCCAGTTAGCTACACTTTCTCAGTCATCACACAAAATATCCAGAAGCATAATGTTCAGATGACATCAAACACTCAGCTATTACAGCAGTTTGTAGCATTTTTATAATCCTTAAGACTTGGTGGAAAACAAGGTAAATTACCCTCAGGAAATTTGAGATGATGGATGAGCATCATGCAACAGAACTAGAAGCATATTTTGTTCCTTTCCACATCCTAATATGACACAAATAAAGTAATCCCTGGTAACCCATCAAATGACAGAAACTACTAGCACATTCTTCTCTGAAAAAGATGACAGCAGTGTCCCACAGCAAAAGCAGGAGATCCACTCTTCCATCAATGCAGTGTAGTTGGTTACTTGCTGTAGTCCAGCTTCGTGTGGAACAACTCCATGCAAGGGTCCAAACAGAGCAACTTACACTGCTTGCACTCAAACTTGGTGCCTATGATTTTGTTCTTTAGGACTTTGGCACTTACTCCTGCAGCTTTTGCTCTTGCGTAGCAGACCACGCAGTATCTGTAAGGAGCAACCTCCAAATTTTGAAGATTGACTAGAATGATCATTTCGATGATGGAAAATCAGAAATCCATTTGACAGAACTATGGCATGCCTGATTACAGCAGCTGCAGCATTTGTCATCAACAAGACTTGGTGGAGAACAGTAAATTTGACTCGGGAAATGTAAGATGATGAAAGAGCATCATACAACAGATCTAGAAGCATATTTTGTTCCTTTCCACATCCTAAGATGAATGACACAAATAAAGTAATCCCTGGTAGCCCGTCAAATGACAGAAACTACTAGCACATGCTTCTCAGAAAAAGATGACAGCAGTGTCCTACAGCAAAAGCAGGCGATCCACTCCTCCATCAGTGCATGCAGTGTAATTGGTTATTTGCTGTGACATCTGAAGTCTGCCTCCCAATCTGCAATGGGCTGGGCCATGAAATCTTTAGGCAGGCCCACTCTGCTGGACCTCACTGTGCCAACTACACCAGTGTTGTCTCCTGCTACGGTTTGGGAAAGTGCAGGACAGCAGTAGTAACTGTCCACAAAGAGAATGTAGCCAAAAGATTTCAGTGACTGCATCAAGTGTAGCACAACATCATACAGTCTGTTGCTTACTCTAGGCTGATTGCACATGACCTTGAGGTTGTACACGTAGCCAGATGAACTCTCACACAGCTCATACAACTTGATTCCCCACTTGATGGGCTTGTCCTTCATGAAGATGTGGAAACCCTCTTTTCCTCGCAAGGGACACGAGGCCTCATCAGTACAGATGTTCTGTTCTGGGATGTATACAGTCTTGAAGTGCTGTAATGAACAGAATAACAAATTAGTAAATTATTTGTTTTCTTGCAATAAATTATACACTTTATCTGAGAAGTTGGGATCCTAACCTGACAGCTAGTTGCACTAAAACATTTCAAAAACCGCTTAATTTGTTTCAATCCAAATATGGTCTTTCTTAGTTTTTTTTTTAATTCACAGAAAGTGAAGTATAAGTTATTGATGGTGGGAAGAGTTTGTACCTGGTATCTTGGGAATAATCTTGCACTTGTGTTATGAAAATATGTAGCAAGCTAGAAAAGGAAAAAGACAAAGACAATCTACGTTTCAGGGCACTACCCCTTTTCTAGCTTGGTCCAGTTTTCTTGTTTTTAATTTAATTTGGAGTTTCCTCCAAGCGGCAGACACTTGTTTTTCTTTTATAAAATATGTAGCCTTTTAAAAAGGTACTTTAGAAAACATTTGTCTTTTCACTGGCATAACAAGGGTGTAGACACAAAGTTTTTTTTAAACATTAAGGCCATTCAGAATCAATCACCATTTACTGTAATGGAAGGACAATAAGTTACACTATCTCCCCATGACGGCCATCCGAGTTTGCAACTGGTCACAGTTTGTCACCTCTTACACGATCTGTCACAATAAAGTGGACTGTCAGCTTACGACTTCACTCAGTCAATGACTCTCTCACCCTCCCTACCCACTTTCTCTGTCTGTCTCTCTCACACACACACACACACACACACACAATTTCTTTTATGCAGAGTTGGCAGTAGGCTATTTTCAAGTGGAGGCTATTTGTCTAGTTTGTGGATCCACTCTGAATAGTAGCTTTTGATGTAGACTGGTTTCTTTCCAACCTCACTTCAAAATCCCAATTTTATCCATCCCATTTTTGTGAATAGCATTATCTTTTATGACAGTTCTTCTAACTTAACTAAGTTGTTTCTGCACACCATGATGTAAGCTAATCAAATCTGTGAGGGAAGAAACACCGCTACCGTTGTACTGATGCTAATGTTGCTAACAATGTATGCATGGTCCGAGCGCTCTAGCAAAAGTTAAGCCATGGAACAGTTTGTGACTTGCACAGGACTGTGACCGGCAGGGCGCATGAACCAACTGAGATTAAAATGAAGCCACTGGGAATAAAACGCTTATCACCAGTCCAACATACACAATGTCCCATTTGGCATATTTGCGGAACCAGGTAGCCATAAATATGCCTTTTGGTGTAAAATGCTAAACTCTTACATTGCTTTTATATAGGGTGAAGTGTGATAATATCTACATAATCCATGTGATAAACAAATTGCTAGAGATGAAAAGAAGCAGGATATAAAGGTTCTGTGTAACAGCCTATTGCATTTTTAAAAGTATAAAACTAAATAATAAAAGATATACGTAACAGCCATGTACACCAAGTAAATAAATATAACACTTACATGATTGAGGTGGTCAAGTAGTGGCCTCACTTTGTGAAGAGGATCATGCTGTGGGTGGCCCTTTGCCCAAGCAGTTGTATTGTCATTGAGGTAAAAAATGACGAGATCTGCTGGAACCTGTCTCTCTTCATCAACTTAGATGCGAAGGCACCATGCAGCATGGGTGTTTGTTTCAACCGTCATAAGCTTGATCAATTGTTTGTCAACAAACAGTCGACACACTTTGATTGGCTGACTGGTTCCAAGCTGGAAGGTTGAGTGGGCCTTGCAACCCTGGTGTGGCTTTGAACAGCTCTGGGGGAAAATGCTCCAAATGTTGGCACCATTCATTTTTATAATCACCAGCTGCTGAATTGGGCAATACATAGAGTGATGCTGCCAAGCACTGACCCGCACTTGGTCCTGGATCTAAAGCCATTTGATCTGCAAAGTCACAGTTTTCCAGTTCGTCACTGACCATCTCCTTGTTCACCCGCTGCTTCTCCATCACCTCTTCTTTTTCCAAGTCTAATTTTGTCGTAGAAAGTGAAATTACCAAATCTTCATCGTCTGCATCACTGAAGATGGTAAGAACATCATCTTCATCCTCGGACGAAAGATTTTCAAATAGCTCCAGTGCTTTTAGTTCTGAAAATCACATAACTTGTATGTTGGAACTCCCCATTTTTCTAGGACTAACTAGGTTGCATGGTTTAAATATTACCATTTAGATGAAGTCACCTATTGTGGTCTAAGGGAAGGAGCTCTACAGAAAAATGATTCTTGTATTGAAAAACAGCAGTGACATCCCTTGCTTATGAAACACTTGCAGTTTAAATTTCTTTTTAAATCTCTGTAAAACTATCCTGAGAGCATTGAAACTGTATCAAATATCCAGTTGTACCTTCATCAGAGCAATGGGAATGAATTTTAACTTAAACAGCTATATCATTACATGGTCTGGTCTTGTGACAATCTCAATGGGTCAGTTTATGGTCAGTTAGCCTTATGGTGTTGAAAGATCAGTGCATAAAAATAAAAGGTTGTGTAGGTGTGTTCCAGCTCATGCCTATCATTGGTGTGACAATCAGTTGCATTTACCTACTTGACATCTGATTCTTGTGTTCACCCAATGGCTCCAGCACTTTCTTGGCCTCATGTAAATCATCCATTGCATCATCTATGTACATTTCTGGTTTCTCTCCATGAACTCTTGCTTGATGGTATCAAGACCTAAATTTAGAAACAGAAAATATATACCTAACAAGTTATATATGATAGTTAATTAAAATGGACATTATAACATGGGTCACTGCAGCACAAAACCTGTCTGAAGTTGGAAATTGGGTATTTTGAGTTAATTATACATGTGAAATCTATGGAGTTTCCTGATCATTTTGATATAAGAACCATTGTCCTAGCTCAATTACTAAGAAAAGATATGGTCTGTTGAAGGTCAGAATGTGGGTGGCAGCCATTTGTAGAAAATGGAAAAAGTTTCAGCATGCAGTACTATACCAATTTTCTTATCAGCATAAATGCTTAATTTTGTTTTTTTTTTACCTAATTCTAGCTACAATTGATGACAATTTTTGCACATATATGACAGTTTACAGTCTTAGGTGAAAAAGTCACAATTGACCAGATTGACCCCACCGACCTATTTCTGCTAGTAGTTACAAACTGGCCGTTTGACTTAAGACTGGTTTCGCGGTGCTGCAACACATATTTTAATGGAAATCACTGAAATGGAATCTTCGTCACAGGAATGGGATGAGTTAACATACCTAGCTATATCATTACATGGTCTGGTCTTGTGACAATTTTATTGGGTCAGTTAGCCTTATGGCCAGCAGCATAAAAATAAAAGGATATGTAGGTGTGTTCAAGCTGAGGCATATTATTGTGACAATCTGTTGCATTCACCTGCTTGACATTTCAGTCTCATGGTTGTTGAATAGCTCCTGGACTTTCCTGAACTCAAGTAAATACTCCATTGCTTCATCTATGTATATGTCTGGTTTCTGGTTTTCAGCGATGAACTCTTGCTTGATGGCATCAAAATCTAACATAAGAAACAAAATGTGTACATAACAGCAAGTATATACAATGATAGGTAAATTTAACTGGACTGTATAACATATATTTTTATGGAAATCACTGAAAAGACCCATTTTTTCCTTCACTCCCATTTCAGACTTCACTAGACTAATGGTGCTTTAATAAGAATTATAGTAATTTTCAAGATTTCTGTGGAATTATGACAATGAACATGTTTTCTATTACACTGTAGTTTACAGTAAAACTTCCCTATAAAGACCCCCTCTTGATTAAGACAGAAATTTTTTCACCAACCTATTTGGTTATATAAATTATCTCTCTATTAGGTGTACCCCCCTCCCCAACCCTACTTACAACCTGCTAATTATGATACCAGTGTTTGCCTTTTGGATTTATCTCCCTTCCTTATCTTGTGTGCATTATTTGTTTGTATGTTGTTTTGTTTTTTTTTTTACATCTGCCATCCTTTCAGTACTGCCTCTTTACGAATCCCCACATGATGTAAGCTTTCCTTTCAATAGACTTTAGCTTTATGCTTTCTCCACCTTGTGTAATTTTTTTGCATTTTAACAGTAGTTCTTCGATTTCAAGCATTACATAGGTGTTATTCAAAGTAGACTCGTTATCAGTGTAAGCACTTCAGACTTCCATTCCCTTTTGAGCCGGTTAAGTTTACTTTTATATCGATGTACATGTACTCTAATCATTGGAGAGTTGGTACGATTCTGAGTAAGTTTTGTCCTTTTTACTGCAATTCGTCGCAAGCCTTTCATCTGCATCTTCAACTTCGTCTTTTCATCTTTATCATTGCTTGCTTCACATTTGTTTTCTGTGGTGAATAAAGATGGTGACACCAACTGTGTGGAGCTTATTTATGGCAGTCTAATGTTCTTTTATGAACATAACTGTGTCTGTGCCTAGGAATCTGAAACAAGATGTACCTAAGAAACTGAGGTTGCCTAGTAAAAACCAGAGAAGACCAATTTTCTCATGTAGTCAGACCTACTCTGTCAAAAACGCTGCTAAGGTCTGAGCACAGTTTAACTGGAGAGGGAGCACAGCCACCAACCTGCCCCCACTCTCTATCTTGTCCAGCAAAGTGTGAATGACCCTAATTGGTAGGTTCACTCTAGCAAGTTGGGGAAAATCTAGGCAAGAAAGGGAGGGGGTGGCAACAGTCACCCACTGCAGGAGAGTAGGGGGGGGCACTGCACAGCTCCCCCACTTGACTGCATGATGCGGTCCACCTGTAATGTTTCCCCATAGGTTCGAGCTACACCATGTTATGTTGTCCAATCATAGTTTATATGTACATTCGTGCATCAGAAATCAAAGGACCATTTGGGACAATCTACTTATCTTCCAGCAAAGGTGGAATCAAAACTGTGAAAAATAGAATCACCGTGTTACAATGCATCAGTGCTGTTGATGAGAAACTGAAACCGCTTATTACTGGCAGAAGTGCCAAACTAAAGGGCTTCCTACACTTGCAATGCTCTCAACGTTGAGCGAAAACATTTTCCGAGCATTCTCCGTAAGGGCTTCCTACACTTGCAATGCTCTCAACGTTGAGCGAAAACATTTTCCGAGCATTCTCCGTACACGGGCGCATGACACCTGCAACATTTTACCAGCCAGATCGTCACATGATCATCACGTGTTCGCTCTAGGGGCTGACAATAGTAACACTATGGATGATCACGAACAATTTATTCTGACCGCTGCAGCTTCTGCGACTGCATTTATTTTCGCCCAGCAGTCTGAGAAAACAAAACGGAAAAGACGTATGTGGGTTCCCCGGTGCATTGCTCGTTGAAACCAGTTGGGAGCGTACGCGTACGTGTCTTCTACAAGAATATCAACACACAACTCCACCGAAAGCAGACGCTTCTTGCGAATGTCGCACGACAGTTTCGTGACCCAGCCGTCTCGCAATCGACGGGTGAACTTCCCGTACGAAATCTCTGTTTGATTAGTCAGGGGATGTGTTTTCTTATATGCTGGGATGGTGCTGCAAGAGATCAATTAACTGGAAAATCGTTTTTTCTGACCAGATGACTATCAATCGAAGGCCTAACATGATCGCGACCAGCGCTAGACCACACTGCACTAAATAGCAGGATTGTTTCTGATTGGCTGACACGCTTGCAACATTTTGAGCCCCTGCTGGAAAATAGCGCGGCGTGTGATCCCCTAAAATGTTGAGAGGCCTCCCTGAAACATTTTCCCTCAACGTTGCAACTTCCATATATGGTAAACATTTAGTACGGGAAGTTCACCCGTCGATGCTTCAAACTTCAAGGAGATGGACATAATCAACAATGGTGTTGATTAGCATCTTAATAAGATTAAGAAGCATGGATGACAACTGCAATTTTTACAGAATGGGCCAGGAAGCTAAACAAGATGGCTATTCTATACTTCATTAAACCACTATTTTGAATTTGCAAATGTTTCTGTCCTCAGTTTGGATCTGTTTGCTGGTTTACACTACACTCCTTCCTATAATTAAGACCCCTCTCAGTTAAGACCTGACTTTGTAGCATTCTCCAAGGTCTTACCTCAATCCTGCCGCAGGCCTCCTAGCTCATGACTCCCCAATGGACATACTCTTTTAGCCTTTTTTTAAATTCATAAAAATATAACTAAAAATGTTAGCAACATGATTTAAATGCCTTTTAAAGATCAAGAAACAAATAAAAATCACGTCTTACCTTGTTTCTGGGACCTTGTTCTTTGGTTTGTAAATCCTCTGACAGTGACAGCAACACAACTGAAGTTAAAGTAAACAAAAGTTGTTTCTATGGCAGGTCACCACAAATACGTTCTTTACACAAGCCATTGAAGAAGGAATCCAACTTGAATGCACAGATATGGTCCAGAAATGACTGAAGACCACTGGAAATAATGAAAACTAATAAATCCATGGAATGTGTCCCAGCTTCAAGAAACACTCAACTGTTTTCCCTCCTGGTGATTTGAAGGTACACACAGTCTGCTCACTCTAATTTTGAAGATCATCCACACCAAGCTGGACAAGGTACACATAGTCTGGTCACAACACTAATGTAATTACACAATACACTTTTTTCCTAAAAACCATGTCCGGCAAGAAATCCTTTTTCTGTACATAGAAATTAGAACTAAATTCTAATTTTCAAGATCATCAAAAAGGAAGTTGCCTGAAAAACACTTTAACGAAGCAAAACTAATGATAACCACACTTCATTCCTGCTCCTGACAGAAAGATGTGATGTTCACATATAATGAAACAAGCAAGTTTCTCACTGCACCACACAACATGTATGATGTGCTGCAAGTGATATGGTTCCAGTGATAGATTTTATTGGGTGGCATAGTCTTTCCGTGTGTGGTAGATCTCCATGCATGGCACAACACAGAGGGTTTTCTGGCACTGCTTGCACTGGTAACAGCTGGATTTCCTCTTCATTTTGGCCACTTCCTTTGCACTAAAACCTTTTGCTCTCTCTCTGGCGTAGCAAACCACACATCTTCTTGATGGGCAAGGCTCCAAAAAATGCTTGCCTTCTAAACGCAGCATATCACTGCTCACTGCTGCAGCTTGTGTTAAATCTTCGGCATCCTTTACATGGAATGTTGCAAGATCCTTTGCCACAGATATAATGAAATCTTGCAAGCACATGCCTGGTTTCCCAATCTGCTTTCTGACTTTTAGATACAAGCAGTGGGCCTGTGTCAAGGTGAGGGTAAGAAGGTGGAAGGCAAGTTTCTTCCACCACTTGACAGTTTTGCGATGAAGAGGCATGTAGGAATTCATCTGGTCACTTTTGTCCACTCCAGACATGTACTTGTTGTAGTCAACAACTGCTGTAGGCTTTTTCTTTTGCCCCACCCTTGTCTGCACATCCACCATCTGGGGATTGTGAATTGTGGTCAGCATAGACACCTCCCTCTTGTCCTTCCACTTCATCACAACCACATCCTGGTGACGCATGAAGTCAGCTCCCCCCTTTTGAATGACTTTGTTCATGAACTCCTTGGGCAGGCCAACTCTGTTTGTCCTCACTGTGCCAACCAGCCCAGTGTTATTTGAAGCCAGGTTCTGTGCCAGTGCTGGACAGCAGTAATAATTGTCCACATACAGGCAGTAGCCAAGCGACTTCAGAGGCTGCAGTAAACGCTGCACCACATCATAGGGCTTGTCACTGGTGCCAGAGTGGTTGCACATCACCTCCAAGTTGAACACATATCCAGATTGGCTTTCACACAGCTCGTACAGTTTCATGCCCCATTTCACAGGCTTGTCCTTCATGTATACCCGGAAAGAAACTCTTCCTCTCCAGGGACACAAGGCTTCGTCAATACAGATCTGCTGCTGTGGGATGTACACAGTCTTGAAAAGCTGCAACAAAGCCTTTTGCTATAATTTACAATGTTTTCCTTTACATTTTCAACTTCCACTCTGTGAAATACAATGACAGTAATGCTTTAGTTTAGTTTTGATGGGGAGGTCATTTGCTGAGAATTTATCAAGTAGAAAAAAAAAGATGGCAATTCAAACAAGGGCATGGCACTTTGGTGAGTTACAATGTTTCATGACTGTTATAGGTAAATTTCTATTACTGAATAAGGAAAGCTGACATATGCTGGACCACAAAAATGTGCAAAAGCATTTTAGAATGTTCATTGACAATTTCCTTTCGATGCTTTAGTGCAGACATTAGAAGAATGTACCTCCACA
>SMGT01000344.1:1043-18193 GCA_004794575.1 Lanistes nyassanus | reverse complement strand
TTGAGTGAGAAGGCACGTGTAGGTACTCGGTTCCCCGCCATTTTACACTCGCTTGGAATTATGGTCGGAAACCGGTCTGAATGTCCACACTGTATAAGGGAAGCAACTCATAAAGAAATGATTCAACTTTCGAATGTAGGAGTTCTTTACCTTAGACCATTCGCCAATTCCCGAAAATCAATCGTCAAACAGGTCATCAAAGGTGTTTGTCATGCAGCATACAGCGCTGCGCATGCTGTGTCGCATTTGTGCTCCATGACGGTTTGTTTAGGGGAAAGTGCTTCCTCCTGTCGGTGATTTCGCACTGTAGGGGAGAGGGGAAGGTGATGATTGGGGGCTGGGCGCGTTCTCTGACTTCGGCGGCCAAGCTGGTGGTGGTGGACGCTGTTGTTGTGATGTTACGGCTGCTGTGGTCTGATGTTATGGCTGCTACATGACATGGATCGCGTATTACAATCGTCTGGAGCACTTGTAATCCATACGAATTAAAAAAAATTCTTCGTCTTTCACCTCCTCCATAAGGTTAGTGAGGACATCATTTTTGTCTTCTGACAATAAATTTTCGAACATTTGTGAGAATTCGATGTAGCAAGTGGAACAGCAGATAATTCTGTAAAGCCGTCCATTATGTGGTCTAAGGGAAGGAACTCTGTAGTGAAATGATTCTAGTACAGGAAATCACGAGTGACATCTCTTTCTAGTGAACCGCTTTTGTGTGTTAGTCGGCGCAAAATAGTAAGCATAGCGCCGAAATGCAAGGGCAACGGGGGCACTTGAATGACGTAACCTAAGTCCTTGAAAGTGAATGCTTTTGACACCAAACACTTCATGGATCACTCGCATTGTTGGATAGTCCATGCTACGAGTTTTGCCAATATGATAAGGGGCCCAAATAAATTTTACCTCTAGGCCTTATTGTACAGTACATTTTCTTGAGATAATAGTTTGTGCACTAGATCTAATCTTTCTGATGACTGGTTCTGAATCGCCCGCGGTGCTGACAGCGAGTAAGAAACAACTACAAATAGTTTTTGTCTGTCTGATTTAGGGTTTGTTGTGTTTATACCTACCATATGGAGAGCAGCAAGTATTACTGTGAGTTCAGCTGTAAATATTGATGCGTGATTTGGAAGTTGACCTGAAAGGCCTGCTTCTTTGAACGCATTAACTGCTACGCCTGCAACATGAATGTTTGGGTCATGCGAGCCATCAGGATAGATTTGGGAGTGATCTTTGTTAGTTTGTATGTGGTTTTCAGTTTTGTTTGAAATCTGCTAGAATGTCAAAGTGTATCTCTTTCTTATATTTGGTATTTCTGTGTCTACAATCCAGGGTGGAGCATAAGGGGCTTGAATGACAACATCAGCCCCATTGGTTTGTTCAAAATCCTAGGTGGATTTCTGAATGCTAGGTTGAGGAGTAGGTTTGCTTGTCGGGTGTTTGTGTGCTGTGGTATGTATCTGTCTGACTGGATGATCTGCAGGAACTAAGGAAGGCACTGCATCTTATAATAGTAACTTGCTGCTATTTCTTTAATTATCAAGTCTATAGTTTTTTGCCCTCTCTGCCAACACTGCTAGGTTAGGGGTGCACACTGGGACACTTAGACTACTTTTAAGGCTCTGGCCTGTATAGACTGGAGTTTGCTTATTAATATTTGTTGAACATTTAGAGCTGCATACATCAATCTCGACATTACATGGGTTTGGTACAGGTTTAACAGACTTTGAATTTATGCCCCAGTTATTCGCTGTCACTGCTCTGATTAGATTTATTGCCTGCTTAAGGGCTATTTACACAATGTTGAATGAAAACATTTTCCGAGCACTGTCCGTACACGGGTGCAAGAAACCTGCAGCATTTTACCAGCCAGATCGTCACATGATCATCACGTATTCGCTCTAGGACCTGACAATAGCAACAGTATGGATGATCACGAACAATTTATTCTGACCGCTGCAACTTCTGCGACTGCATTTATTTTCGCCCAGCATTCTGAGAAAACAAAACGGAAAAGACGAATGGGGGTTCCACAGTGCATTACTCGTCGAAACAAGAGTGCTGCAAGAGATCGATTAACTGGAAAATCATTTCTTCAGACTTCCTTGGGGTACTCCATTATCCAAAGTTACCTCCCTTGGTCTTTTGCCTTCTATCCTTTGATTTTTCTTTTTAGCATAAATGATTGTATTAGTTTAATTAGTCTTTGAGAGGTCCCCATTTGGTATAATTTCTGGATCAGGCCATTATTCCAAAGCATGTCATATGCTTTTTCCATAACCAAGAAAACTCCACATAGACATTGTTTTGGTTTTTGTATTTATGATCTCCTGTTGAAGAGCTAGTGTTATATATTCTATTGTGCTATGCTTCTTCCGAAATCCACTTTTTCTGATGGGAAGATGTTTTTGGTTTCATAGAAAAAGCTTAGTCTATTTTTGAGGATTGTTTCTAAGGTTTTTCCTAGCTGAGGTGCGAGTGCTATTGGTCTGTAGCTAGAGGGGGCTGTCTTACTTTTTCCAGGTTTAAGGACTGGTACAACAGGTGCTACTTTCCAAGGATGTCATTAAATGGATTTAGGACTAATGTCTTGATACTGGTATGACTTTTCTTTAACATCTCTAAGTTATGAGGTCGGGGCCTGGAGCCGAACTTTTTAGATTGGGCTAGATTTTTTATGACCTTTATCTGTGGCTTTTAATGTCAGAGTCTAGTTTTAAGTATGTGCTGGCTTCTTGAAACACCTCTGCGAGGAGGTTAGCTTTATCTTCATTTGTTTCATACTTTTGTCTTTTACTACAGTGGGCTTGGTGGTCCTGGGACCAGTGATAAGTCTTTTTTTTTCCAACTCTCAATTAGGTCTAAGGTTTCTGTGAACATGCCTTTCTTCTCTTTTGGATTGTAGTATAGTGGATTTGGCTAAAGATTTAGCTTTTGTGTATTCTATCCTATTTTTCTCATCATTTCTTCCATAATTTTACCTAGATTGTGTTTTCCATTGTTTTTGTTTTAAAAACTTGAGGTGCACATTTTTTAGTTTCGTTAATGCCTTCTGGTGTAGTCATTTTAACTGAGTAAATTATGGCTTCTGTCAGTTTCTTAGTTTTGGCTTCTACATCATCTTTGTTTTGCCATGTCTCTTTTTTCAGTTTCTGCGTACTGATCCCAGTTGGTACATTTGGTATGTAGTCTGGTTGGTTCATCTTGCGGTTTGACTGGTTCTGATTCTAGCATGGAAATTAAAATTAGGAAGTGGTCTCTATCTAGTATCTCATCACCATTTACTTCCAGTCTAAACTGCCAGCTACGGTTGGGGTGCATAATGTTAAGTCTATTGTTGACATTGAGTCTGAATTGCCCTGACAAAAGATGTGGGTGGTTTCTCCATTATTTAGTAGCACCGTTTGAATTGTCTATAGCCTCTACTTATATCATTTTCCCTCCTTTATCAGGTTTGGTTTTGTTTTTATGGTCCCAGAGCGGATTTTAGCATTAAAGTCTCCCAGAATCAAATCTTCTAACCTAAATACGTTTGTCAAATCCTCTACTATGAATGTGTTATATTTGTTAGGCTGCGAGATGTATGCATTAATATGCATTAACTATCTTGGGGGTTTTTTTTATCAGATGCCGTAATCTCAGCTATGACAATTTCCTCTACTTCCATATATTATATAACTCATGCGCATACAATACTGATACACTTCCATGTTCACCTGTGGTCAGTCTAAATCTCCAACAATGAATCAGATCAAAGACAGGCTCAGGCCACACCTCTTGGTCAGCAGGCATCTACTGATAAAACCCTAGCCATTTCTACCCTAGGGTGACACCTTCCCTCCTTGATGACAAAAGCATTAGAAGCCTCTTCTATCATAAAAAGCTGGCGGCTCACCAGTGGTGAACCAACCAATGCCTGACATTACCCTATACCTAGGTGAGCTATTCTTTTACATTTTCAACAAGTTCTGGGGGGGGGGGGGGGGGAACTTTGTTAAGACATCGTCTTATGTCGCAGTCACAGGTTGTTACATGTCACCTTAAGTTTCCCCTCTGTTGTCACCTTTACCACACTTCTGACATGTCATCAGCTAGGTATCAGCTGGATTTAAGGGGATTATGGGCCCCGATGTACGGGGGGTGGGGGGCGTCAAGGTATTCACACCTTGGACAATACCTGGGTTTCCTTTGACCCACCAAAGACCCCAAAACATGAAAATATTATAGCTGTAGCCCCAGAGGACAAGATATATGTACTATATACCCGAAGCCCCAGAGGAAAGGATACTATGTGATGGCACACTACAGCAGTTGCCCCAGAGAAAATGTACAGACAGGGTGGGGGTGTTGGCACCACAATTACCCCCCTCCTCCTTTTTCAGCTGGGCTTGGACCGGCCTTGGCAGAGTTAGGAGTGGTGTCCCCAGAGAGAATGATTGTTGCATGCAGGTCAGAATGTCCGTATACAAGCAACTGTTAACGGTGTAGTATGCAGGCCACTGGCCATCCACTAACTGTTGTGAACACACATGCTGAAGCGTTCATCACACAACAGATCCAGAAACACAAATTTCAGGTGACGCCACTCAGCTACTAAACATCAGACCCAGGAACATATTCTTTCCACATCCTAAGTTGACGCATACGAAGTGATCCATTATTGCTGAACAATGTAACCAAAATGTAAATCAAATGTTCAGGTGACACCAAACTCAGGTATTACACAGGCATGCCAGTGGGGGTATGCAAAAAAAGAAAAAGTACCGTACGAGGCTGGCAACCAAACCACAGTCTTACCCTTCAAGATAGCAATGCTTTATTGGCCAGCGAGGACACAAATTCGCTTAACTTGATAATGACGCATTAAACAGAGAAATGTTTCACGTTTTTTAGTTTTGCCTTCTACATCATCTTCGTTTTGTCATGTCTCCTATTTCAGTTTCTGCGTACTGATCCCAGTTGGTACGTTTGGTATGTAGTCTGGTTGGTTCATCTTGCGGTTGACAGTCACAAGTTGCTACATGTCACCTTTACCACACTTCTAACGTCGTCAGCTAGGTATCAGCTGGATTTAAGGGGATTATGGGCCCCGATGTACCCGGAAAGGGGGGGGGGTCGTCGAGGTATTCACACCTTGGACAATACCTGAGTTAATTTGACCCACCAAAGACCCCAAAACGTGACAATATTATAGCTGTAGCCCCAGAGAAAATGTACAGACAAAGGATGGGGGTGTTGGCACCACAATTACCCCCCCCCCTCCTTTTTCAGCCGGGCTTGGCACCAGCCTTGGCAGAGTTGAGGGTGGTGTCCCTAGAGAGAATGATTGTTGCATGCAGGTCAGAATGTCCATATATAAGCAACTGGTAAGGGTGTAGAGGGTGTAGTATGCAGGCCACTGGTCACCCACTGACTGTTGTGAACACACATGCTGAAGCATTCATCACAAAACAGATCCAGAAGCACAATTTTGAGATGATGCCAAACACTCAGCTATTAAAACAGTTTGCAACACTTGGCAAAAAACAGTAGACTTGGAAAATGTTGGGATGATGCAGGAGCATCACACATCAGATCCAGAAACATATCCTTTCCACATCCTAAGTTGACACAAATGAAGTGGTCCATGGTATTGAACGATGTAACCAAAGTAAATGTAAATAAAATGGTCAGGTGACACCAGACTCAGGTATGACCCTGTAATAATCGCTTTAATCAGTAACTAAAAAGGCAGCAATCAGATGTTGTTACATCACGATGAGGGAGTGGGGGGAAATAGTGGAAGGCAGATGCAGTTCGATAGGATTACATTAGACTACGGACTAGCTAGAACTTGTCACATATACTGACCAATTTTTCTAGGTTTCATAAAATCGTATTACTCGAAGGCGCTTTTCAGAACGCGCTCAAAATGTAAAAATTTCTTTAAATGTTCCCCATGCGACTTGCAATGTAGGTCTATTTATCATCACTTTCAGTTGTTGTCGCTTGCTAAATCTTCTGACTAATACTGCTAGTTAATAAGTGTTTTGTTTGAAGGTGGACTTACAGTACTCTTTCCTAAACTAACCTTACAAAGCAAGGTCAGCTGATTATTTTACTCCGAATCGACTGTTAATATGAAACGAGCAACTGCAGCGAACTGAACTTCGAGGAAAACAAGAATGCCCGTGCATTCAAGGGAACTAACTAAACTGCTTAACTCATCTACCCTACCACATGATCAGTTTGGGTGTCCAGAATGCCTACGTTATCGACGTAGAAATGTGTGCACCATCATCCACAAGACTTGGTGGAGAACAGTAAATTTGACTCGGGAAATGCAAGATGATGAAGGAGCATCATACAACAGATCTAGAAGCATATTTTGTTCCTTTCCACATCCTAAGATGACACAAATAAAGTAATCCCTGGTAACCCATCAAATGACAGAAACTACTAGCACATGCTTCTCAGAAAAAGTTGACAGCAGTGTCCTACAGCAAAAGTAGGAGATGCAGTCCTCCATCAGTGCATGCAGTGTAATTGGTTACTTGCTGTAGTCCAGCTTGGTGTGGAACAACTCCATGCAAGGGTCCAAACAGAGCGACTTCTTACACTGCTTGCACTCAAACTTGGTGCATGTGATTCTGTTCTTTAGGACTTTGGCACTTACTCCTGCAGCTTTTGCTCTTGCGTAGCAGACCACGCAGTATCTGTAGGGAGCAACCTGTGCAGCTTGTTGGACAAAGGCAATGCAGCTCCTGCCATTTTGTCATCTTCGTCAGTCTCAGGCAGCTCAACAAGATCTTCTCCCACGGACAGGATGAGCTGTTCCAGTGGCATCCCACGCTCAACAATCTGCTGTCTGATCTTGTTGTAAAGGCAGTGGGCCTGCGTCATGGTGAGCGCGAGAAGGTGGAACGCCAGCTTCTTCCACCATTTTAGTGTCTTCCTGTGTAGAGGTGCATAGGAGTTCATCTGATCACTGTGATCAACCCCGCCCATGTGCTTGTAGTAGTCAATGATGGCTGTTGGCTTCTTCTTTGTCCCTGTCCTCATCCTGACATTGGCCATTTGAGGTCTGTGGATGGTGGTGAGCACAGAAACCTCCCGCTTGTCTTTCCATTTCATGACTACAACATTCTGGTGACGCCTGAAATCTGCCTCCCCATCTGCAATTGGCTGGGCCATGAAATCTTTAAGCAGGCCCACTCTGGTGGACCTCACTGTGCCAACTACACCAGTGTTGTCTCCTGCTAGGGTCTGGGCAAGTGGAGGACAGCAGTAGAAACTGTCCACCAAGAGAATGTAGCCCAAAGATTTCAGTGGCTTCATCAGGCATAGCACAACAACATACAGTCTGTTGCTGACTCTAGGCTGATTGCACATGACCTCAAGGTTGTACACTTAGCCAGATGAACTCTCGCATAGCTCATACAACTTGATTCCCCACTTGATGGGCTTGTCCTTCCTACAGACGCGGAAACCCTCTTTTCCTCGCCAGGGACACAAATCCTCATCAATGCAGATATTCTGTTCTGGGATGTACCCAGTCTTGAAATGCTGTAATGAACAGAATAACAAATTAGTAAATTAATTATATTCTTGCAGTACATTGAGGGACTATCACTGGAAAAAGTGATTTAGGTGTACTGGACCACGGCGCAGAGGTTGCCTCATCATTTTACAATTTTTCTGAGAAATTGAGACCCTAGACAGCTAGTTAAACTAGTTGAACCTAAATATGGTCTTTCTTTTTTTCTTAATCCAGAGAAAGTGAAGTATAAATGCTTGAAAATTGTTTGATGGGGGCAAGGGTTTCCACCAGGTATCTTGGGAATAATCTTGCACTTGTGTTATAAAAATATGTAGGCTTTGAATAAGATACATTAGAAAACATTTGTTTTTGCACTGGCATAACAATTGTGTAGACAAAATGATTTTTTAAAATATTAAGGCCATTCAGAATCAATCGTCATTTACTTACTTTCTCCCAATGACGGCCATCCTAGTTTGCTATCGATCACAGTATGTCACCTCCTACACGGTCTGTTATGTCACAATTAGATGACTGCCAGCTTCTGACTTAAATGGGGGAAAATGCTCCAAACTTTTGCACCATTCATTGTTATAATCACCAGCTGCTGAATTGGGCAATACATAGAGTGATACTGCCAAACCCTGACCTGCACTTGGTCCTGGATCTAAAGCCATTTGGTCTGCAAAGTCACAGTTTTCAAGTTTCTCGTCACTGGCCATCTCCTTGTTCACCGGCTGCTTCTCTATCACCTCTTCTTTTCCAAGTCTAATTTTTCTGGTAGGAAGTGAAAATGCCAAATCTTCATCGTCGGCATCACTGAGGTTGGTAAGAACATCGTCTTCATCCTAGGACGAAAGATTTTCAAATAGCTCCAGTGTTTTTATTTCTGACAATCACATAACAATCACATTTTCTATTACACTGTAATTTACAGTAAAACTTCCCTATAAAGACCCCCTCTTGATTAAGACCGAACATTTTTTCACCAACCTACATGGTTGTATAAATTATCTCTCTATTACGGATACGACCCGCCACCCCCAACCCTACTTACAACCAGCTAATTGTGTAACCAGTGTTTGTCTTTCGGATTTATCTCCCTTTCTTATTTTGTGTGCATTAGCTGCCCTTGTCTGGTTTTTTTTTTCTTTTACATCTGCCATCTTTTCAGTACTGCCTCTTCTTTAGGAGTCCCCACATGATGTAAGGTTTCCTTTCAATAGATTTTAGCTTTATGCTTTCTCTCTATCTTGTCCAGCAAAGTGTGCATGACCCTGATTGGTAGGTTCACTCTACCAAGCTGGGGAAAATCTAGGCAAGCAAGGGAAGGGGGAGACAATAGTCAACCACTGCAGGAGAGTAGGGGGGCACTGCACACCCCTCCCACAACTGCATGATGTGGTCCACCTGTTATGTTTCCCCATAGGTTCGAGCTACACCATTTTATGTTCTCCAATCATACTTTATACATAAATTCGTGCATCAGAAATCAAGGGACCATTTGGGGCATTCTACTTATCTTCTGAGTCGTTCCAGCAAAATCAATTGTCATCAAAGGTGGAATCAAAACTGTGAAAAATAGAGTCACTATGTTGCAATGCATCAGTGCTGTTGACGAAAAATTGAAACCACTTATTACTGGCAGAAGTGCCAAACTAAGATGCTTCAAGGAGATGGACTGGTGTTGATTAGCATCTTAATAAGAAAGCATGAATGACAACTGCAATTTGTACAGAATGCGCCAGGAAGCTAAACAAGATGGCTATTCTTTTCTATAGAGAAAGATCCTGGTGTTTATAAACTGCTCAGCCCATCCTCCCATTCAGCTATCGCATGTGAAATTTGTAATGCTGCCACAAAATAGCACCTCATGTCTTCAGCAACGTGATGCTGGCCTCATACAGGGAGTCAAAGATTCATTATAGGAAATTTCTCCTTTGCCATTTGATGAAGCAGGATGAGACTGCAAGTGCTCAGTTACATGAAACTGTTTTCTGCATTTGTGTGAATGAGCTTGTGTGTGAGTGATTTTCAGAAGAAAATTTCAGAAGGCCTAAGGAGAAAGTGCACTACTGATAGATGAAAGTACATGTGCACTGTTGATTACATGATTTTGAGGTGTAGGACCTGGTCAGATCAGTAAGTCTTAGATGCCATACTATGGCTAAAAAAAGACAAGGGATCTGCTGAAACCAGACACCGCCAGCAAATGTTTCCAGAAGTGTGATTTTTTATCCCTGAAAATGCTACTCTTTTAAAAGTCATTGATTCAACCTTTATTTCATGCAGTGATTATACTTAATGAATGATTCAATACATACATGTTGGGGGGAGGAGGGGGTGTGGAGGTCAAGTGTGGGCACTGACATTTTTTTCCTGTACAAGAATGGAAAACAATTTAGTTACAGTGGGTTTGTGTGTGTTTCAGATGTTTAGATGGCACTGGCTGTGGGTGCACTCGAGACAGAGGAGCAAAAAGATTCCTTAAAGATTGAGGAAATCGAAACTTTGGAGTCTACCCTGCAGATTTTCCCAGCAGATTCTGCACCCTCCAACACTGCTTACACTAAAGCAATCAAAGATGACTCTAAGTCTGGACAAGAGTTGGAACCAGCCTCAATTCTGTCTTTCACTTTGGCAACCAGCTACACGAAAGAACATATTTGGTTCATGCTATCCCACAGCATCAGAGGGGTGGAGGACCTTATCAACATACAGACTGAAATCAAAAAGGAACATTTGGGCACAAACAAAGCAATCCACAATTTCAGAGTTGTTTTCCATAAAAATAAACCAAATGCATGTGGAAATGACATGCAAAAAAAAACCACACAAAAAACACACACACACACAACCAGTGCATTGAGGGTGCGGATATTACATGTATGAACATTTGTAAATACATGTGTAAATATGCTGTATATAAATACATGTTCTAAAATGTCTTCATTAAGCCACTATTTTGAATTTGCAAATGTTTCTGTCCTCAGTTTGGATCTGTTTGCTGGTTTACACTACACTCCTTCCTATAATTAAGACCCCTCTCAGTTAAGACCTGACTTTGTAGCATTTTCTGAGGTCTTACCTCAATCCTGCCGCAGGCCTCCTAGCTCATGGCTCCCCTATGGACTTTTTTTAGCCTTCTTTTTTAACTAACTCAAAACATGATTTGAATGCCTTTTCAAGAAGAAAACTCATGTCTCACCTTGTTTCTGGGACCTTGTTCTTTGGTTTGTAAATCCTCTGACAGTGACTGCAACACAACTGAAGTTAAAGTAAAAAAAAAAGTTTTTCCTATGGCACATCCGCACAAATACATGTTCTTTACGCAAGCCATTGAAGAAGGAATCCAACTTGAATGCACAGATATGGTCCAGAAATGACTGAAGACCACTGGAAATAATGAAAACTAATAAATCATGCATGGAATCTGTCCCAGCTTCAAGAAACACTCATAAACTGAATTCCCTCCTGGTGATTTGAAGGTACACACAGTCTGCTCACTCTAATTTTGAAGATCATCCACACCAAGCTGGAAAAGGTATACATAGTCTGGTCACAACACTAATGTACTTACACAATACACTTTTTTCCTAAAAATCATGTCCCGCAAGAAATCCTTTTTCAGTACACAGAACTAAACTCTAATTTTCAAGATCAAAATGAAGTTGCCTGAAAAACACTCTAATGAAGTAAAACTGATAATCACACTTCATTCCTGCTCCTGACAGAAAGATGTGATGTTCACATATAATGAAACAAGCAAGTTTCTCACTGCACCACACAACATGTGATGACCTTCAAATCTCTCACTGCACCACACAACATGTATGATGTGCTGCAAGTGATATGGCTCAAGTGATAGATTTTATTGGGTGCCATAGTCCTTCCGTGTGTGGTAGATCTCCATGCATGGCACAACACAGAGGGTCTTCTGGCACTGCTTGCACCGGTAAGAGCTGGTTTTCCTCGACATCTTGGACAATTCCTTTGCACTAAAACCTTTTGCTCTCTCTCTGGCGTAGCAAACCACACATATTCTTGATGGGCAACGCTCCATGAAATGCTTGCCTTCTAAACGCAGCATATCACTGCTCACTGCTGCAGCTTGTGTGAAATCTTCGGCATCCTTTACATGGAATGTTGCAAGATCCTTTGTCACAGATATAATGAAATCTTGCAAGCCCATGCCTGGCTTCCCAATCTGCTTTCTGACTTTTAGATACAAGCAGTGGGACTGTGTCAAGGTGAGGGTAAGAAGGTGGAAGGCAAGTTTCTTCCACCACTTGACAGTTTTGCGATGAAGAGGCATGTAGGAATTCATCTGGTCGCTTTTGTCGACTCCAGACATGTACTTGTTGTAGTCAACAACTGCTGTAGGCTTTTTCTTTTGCCCCACCCTTGTCTGCACATCCACCATCTGGGGATTGTGAATTGTGGTCAGCACAGACACCTCCCTCTTGTCCTTCCACTTCATCACAACCACATCCTTGTGACGCATGTAGTCAGCTCCCCCCTTTTGAATGGCTTTGTTCATAAACTCCTTGGGCAGACCAACTCTGTTTGTCCTCACTGTGCCAACCAGCCCAGTGTTATTTGAAGCCAGGTCCTGTGCCAGTGCTGGACAGCAGTAATAATTGTCCACATACAGGCAGTAGCCAAGCGACTTCAGAGGCTGCAGTAAACGCTGCACCACATCATAGGGCTTGTCACTGATGTCAGGGTGGTTGCACATCACCTCCAAGTTGAACACATATCCAGACTGGCTTTCACACAGCTCGTACAGTTTCATGCCCCATTTCACAGGCTTGTCCTTCATGTATACCCGGAAAGAAACTCTTCCTCTCCAGGGACACATTGCTTCGTCAATACAGATCTGCTGCTGTGGGATGTACACAGTCTTGAAAAGCTGCAAATGACAAAGCCTTTAGCTATAATTTACGCTGTTTTACTCGACGTTTTCAACTTTCACTTTGTGAAAATACAATGACAGTAATGCTGTAGTTTAGTTTTGGTGAGAAGGTCATTTCCTCAGAATTTATGAAGTAAAAAAATAGGTGGCGATTCAAAAAGAGGCATGAAACTTTGGTGCGTTACATTGTATTGCTCAGGCCAATGTTTCATGACTGTTATAGGTAAATTTCTATTACTGAATAAGGAAAGCCGACATATGCTGGACCACAAAAATGTGCAAAAGCATTTTAGAATGTTCATTAACAATTTCCTTTCGATGGTTTAGTGCAGACATTAGAAGAATGTACCTGCACAGAAGTGTGTGTGCCTGTTCTGTGGCTGTGGTGGACGTAGCTGTGCAAGCATGTACATGATGCATGGTAAACTATGAAGTATTCAGTGTATCAGTATTTATTATATGTTACTATTGCATGAAAATCAAATCAGACATAAATGAAAAGATAAAATAAAACTTTTACCTCATTGAGGTGATCCAGCAGAGGTCTGATCTTGTGCAGTGGATCATAGCCTGGTTGATGTTTTGCTGCACATGTGGTATTATCATTCAGATGAAAAAAGGCAAGGATTGATTTAAATCGTTCTCTTGTCATCAGTTTGGACGGATACTGGTTATGAAGTACTGGGCATTTTGACCAGTAGTCGTGAATCCTTGGCTTTCTCACAATACCCATGTGCATTAGTATGGAAAGGAAGTACTGTATCTCCCGTAAGGTGACAGGTTTCCAACTGCCGAACAAAGAACGTGCTGAAAATGTCTCGCCAGAGCGCCGTCTTGCATCAATGTTTTGTCGTGCGTACCTGTTGGTCTCAGTCTTCATTAGTTTTAAGACTGATTGATCGATAAAAAGTCTGAAAAAGTCAACAGGCGTACACTCCTCCCAAGGTGGCAGATTCAAAGGGCCCTGTAATCCCGGTGTGGCATGGAAATGCAAAGCAGGCGGAAAGCTGTCTAAATTCCGACACCATTCCTTACGGTAGTCCCCAGAATGATCAGAAGCTAAATCTTCAACTGCTGCTGCTGATGCTTCTTGTTTAACATCAACATCCATTGAAACAAATTCATCTTGTTGATCAGGAACATTTTCCAGGTTATCTTCAGGAGCACATGGTGGGTTGCTGTTTGCACCAAGTGCAACCTCATTTTCCTCATCAGAACATATATCTTCTTCGTTTCCTTGACAAATTTCATTCTCTTCCTCAAACCTTGAATCCAAAATATTGGAAACAACTGCATCTTCATCATCACTGTTGGCAGAGAAGAGAACATCCAGTGTTTCGTTGAGTGAGAAGGCACGTGTAGGTACTCGGTTCCCCGCCATTTTACACTCGCTTGGAACTATGGTCGGAAACCGGTCTGAATGTCCACACTGTATAAGGGAAGCAACTCATAAAGAAATGATTCAACTTTCGAATGTAGGAGTTCTTTACCTTAGACCATTAGCCAATTCCCGAAAATCAATGGTCAAACAGGTCATCAAAGGTGTTTGTCATGCAGCATACAGCGCTGCGCATGCTGTGTCGCATTTGTGCTCCATGACGGTTTGTTTAGGGGAAAGTGCTTCCACCTGTCGGTGATTTCGCACTGTAGGGGAGAGGGGAAGGTGATGATTGGGGGCTGGGCGCGTTCTCTGACTTCGGCGGCCAAGCTGGTGGTGGTGGACGCTGTTGTTGTTGTGATGTTACGGCTGCTGTGGTCTGATGTTATGGCTGCTACATGACATGGATCGCGTATTACAGTCGTCTGCAGCACTTGTAATCCATACGAATTAAAACAAATTCTTCGTCTTTCACCTCCTCCATAAGGTTAGTGAGGACATCATTTTTGTCTTCTGACAATAAATTTTCGAACATTTGTGAGAATTCGAGGTAGCAAGTGGAACAGCAGATAATTCTGTAAAGCCGTCCATTATGTGGTCTAAGGGAAGGAACTCTGTAGTGAAATGATTCTAGTACAGGAAAGCACGAGTGACATCTCTTTCTAGTGAACCGCTTTGTGTGTTAGTCGGCGCAAAATAGTAAGCATAGCGCCGAAATGCAAGGGCAACGGTGGCACTTGAATGACGTAACCTAAGTCCTTGAAAGTGAATGCTTTTGACACCAAACACTTCATGGATCACTCGCATTGTTGGATAGTCCATGCGGACGAGTTATGCCAATATGATAAGGGGCCCAAATAAATTTTACCTTTAGGCCTTATTGTACAGTACATTTTCTTGAGATAATAGTTTGTGCACTAGATCTAATCTTTCTGATGACTGGTTCTGAATCGCCCGCGGTGCTGACAGCGAGTAAGAAACAACTACAAATAGTTGTTGTCTGTCTGATTTAGGGTTTGTTGTGTTTATACCTACCATATGGAGAGCAGCAAGTATTACTGTGAGTTCAGCTGTAAATATTGATGCGTGATTTGGAAGTTGACCTGAAATGGCTGCTTCTTTGAACGCATTAACTGCTACGCCTGCAACATGAATGTTTGGGTCATGCGAGCCATCAGGATAGATTTGGGAATGATCTTTGTTAGTTTGTATGTGGTTTTCAGTTTTGTTTGAAATCTGCTAGAATGTCAAAGTGTATCTCTTTCTTATATTTGGTATTTCTGTGTCTACAATCCAGGGTGGAGCATAAGGGGCTTAAATGACAACATCAGCCCCATTGGTTTGTTCAAAATCCTAGGTGGATTTCTGAATGCTAGGTTGAGGAGTAGGTTTGCTTGTCGGGTGTTTGTGTGCTGTGGTATGTATCTGTCTGACTGGATGATCTGCAGGAACTAAGGAAGGCACTGCATCTTATAATAGTAACTTGCTGCTATTTCTTTAATTATCAAGTCTATAGTTTTTTGCCCTCTCTGCCAACACTGCTAGGTTAGGGGTGCACACTGGGACACTTAGACTACATTTAAGGCTCTGGCCTGTATAGACTGGAGTTTGCTTATTAATTTTGTTGAACATTTAGAGCTGCATACATCAATCTCGACATTACATGGGCTTGGTACAGGTTTAACAGACTTTGAATTTATGCCCCAGTTATTCGCTGTCACTGCTCTGATTAGATTTATTGCCTGCTTAAGGGCTATTTACACAACGTTGAATGAAAACATTTTCCGAGCACTGTCCGTACACGGGTGCAAGAAACCTGCAGCATTTTACCAGCCAGATCGTCACATGATCATCACGTGTTCGCTCTAGGACCTGACAATAGCAACAGTATGGATGATCACGAACAATTTATTCTGACCGCTGCAACTTCTGCGACTGCATTTATTTTCGCCCAGCATTCTGCCAGGTTTAAGGATTGGTACAACAACTGCTACTTTCCAGCTACTTGGAAATAAACCTTTCTCAAGGACGTCATTAAAAAGATTTATGACTGTCTTTATACTGGCATGACTTTTCTTAAACATCTCGTAAGTTATGAGGTCGGGGTCTGGAGCTGAATCTAACTTTTTAGAATTTAGTGCTAGTATGAGTTCTTCCATGGACATTTTCTCTGTTAGCTTAATTCCACTTCTAGATTTGTGGGTGGACTAAAAATTTTGGACATTTATCTGCGCATTTTAATGTCAGAGTCTAGATTTAAGTTTGTGCTGGCTTCTTGAAAAATTTCTGCGAGGAGGTTAGCTTTATCTTCATTTGTTTCATACTTTTCTCTTTTGGTACAGTGGGCTTGGTGGTCCTGGAATCATTGTTAAGTCTTTTCTTTTTCCAACTCTCATTTAGGTCTAAGCTTTCTATGAACATATGCCTTTCTTCTCTTTTGGATTGTGGTATAGTGGATTTGGCTAAGGATTTAGCTTTTATGTATTCTATCCTGTTTTCCACATAATGTTTCTTCCATAATTTTACTTAGTTTGTTTTCCGGGGAATTTTTGTTGTTTTTTTTTTAAACTTGAGGTGCACATTTTTTAGTTTGGTTAATGCCTTCTGGTGTAGTCATTTTAACTGAGTAAACTATGGCTTCTGTCAGTTTCTTTGTTTTGGTTTCTACATCATCTTTGTTCTGCCATGTCGCTGATCCCAGTTGGAATATTTGGTATGCGATCTGGTTGGTTCATCTTGTGGTTTGACTGTTTCTGCTTCTAGCATGGAAATTAAAATTAGGAAGTGGTCGCTATCTAGTGTCTCATCACCATTTACTTCCAGTCTAAACTGCCAGGTAGGGTTGGGGTGCATAATGTTAAGTCTATTGTTGACATTGAGTCTGAATTGCCCTGACATAAGATGTGGGTGGTTTCTCCGTTATTTAGTAGCACTGTTTGAATTGTTGATAGCCTCTTCTATCATTTTCTCTCCTTTATCAGGTTTGGTTTTGGTTTTATTGTCCCAGAGCGGATTTTAGCATTAAAGTCTCCCAGAATCAAATCTCCTGACCTAAATAAGTTTTTCAAATCCTCTACTGCTAATGTGTTATATTTCTTAGGTTGCGAGATGTATGCATCTTGAGTTTTCTACCAGATGCAGGTGTAATCTCAGCTATGTCGATTTCCTCTCTTTCCATGTATTATACAGCTCATGCACATACAATACACATCCATGTTCACATGTGGTCAGTCTAAATCTCCAACAATGAATCAGATCAAAGACAGGCTCAGGCCAGACCTCTTGGTCAGCAAGCATCTTCTGGTAAACCCCGCCCATTTCTACCCTAGGGTGACACG
>SMGT01000343.1:0-22864 GCA_004794575.1 Lanistes nyassanus | reverse complement strand
TTGTTTCCCTCACTCGGTGCCTGCTGTCTTTTCTGTCACTATCTCTGTCTCTCTTCTTCCTTTCGCATATTTATTCTATTCCTCTTTGCGAATCTTGCCCGAAAAATAATAAATTCTTACATGTGCGTGCGTTTGTATGTGTGTGTGCGTGTGTTCAGATTCATCTTTGTTTCGAGAGGCCTTAGCCTATTACAATGAGGCGATAAGAGAGAGAGCGGCTGGGACAATCACGCCTACACACACCGCCAACGCACACCAAGGACAGTTCCGGGTTTAAAATCCGAATGTGCCCGGAATTCCCATGATGAGTCGGCACTGACCTCTTAGTTATAAAAAAAAAGAGGAAGAGTGAACAAACGTACAGCGATAGAACGGAATCGTGACCAGCATTCATTATAAATATTACGAGAAAGACCCGCCGGTAGAAGGCGACGTTTTTTCTCCGCGCTGCTTTTCGGGATTCTCCTGGAGTTATATATATATATCTCTCAAGTCTGACTCACATGAGTTGGTGGTTTGATACATATTATATATACCTAAACTTAGTACATCAGAGCTACACTATGTGCCAAACCTGCGGACCTTGTCAATTTCTTAGCTACAGTATTGTGACCTACCAACTGCTCTGTGAATTTCGGATATAACGTACTGTGTGACAGACAGCGCCTGGCCATGATTTGCTTAACTTCGTGTCCTGTAGGCCTGTTCGCTGTAGCTGTGTTCTTTCAAGTTCTCGGCTTCATGAAAGCGCAGGAACATCTCATGGCTGGTAAACCTATGAAAGACCTTTTAATTACTTTCATAGTATAGACTGGGAGATAAAGAGGCAGGGAGTGTGGACATATTTTTGTGTTGTCCACAATTTTTCCAGAACAGAAAATGCTCGGATCTTTTTCTAAAATTTTATAGAGTCCCACTCAGATTTGCTATTCGTAAATGTGGCACATACTCCAGAGATTATAAGAAAGAATAAGGTATAAAAAAGAGTGAGGCTGAGACTATGAACGAACTAAGGAACGAATGAACGAACAAATGAATGAACAATTAATGGATGGATGGAAAACGACAGGCAGACAGGCTGCTACATTTTCTTTAGGAATCGACCTTGTTTTCGATTCGACTGCGAAATCAGGTAGATACGCTGAAGTTTCTTTTTCAAACGAAAGGAATCCGCCAACGGATAAACACATTTATGGAATGAACAATGTGGTGAATTGATGATGATAAAGATCGATTTTGTAGCGACGCCCTCTGACCACAGTGTCAAAGTTAAGTACGAGGGCTTGTCACCAGTTGCAGTCACTTAACTGACGAACTTGCAATGACGAAGAATGATGAGCCAAGGATGTTGGATTGTCGAAATAGTGGGTAACTGAGGCGAAGGACTAGTGAATGGTCTGTTGATGGGGATACAAATGGCGTGATCAAAAACGATCAAAAGAGTATATCTTTTCTTACCGTGAGTACGTTGACGTTTAATGCAGACAACAAGCAAAAGTGTAGATCTTTTCTTGACGTTGTCGCTTGGCTCTCTGGAATCAGGGACAAACTCGGCAAATCCGCGGATTTCTACGTGGTTTAATTGTGCCCTCCTTAACACTACTGTCCGTAAGCCCAGACGCTCTAGCGGACGCAAAATCTGTATAGAACGAGTAATTGCCAGAGCATCGACTCTGCAACAATCACTAAAAAATCTCTTCCACTCGGGGAAGTACATACAATAGCAGACTCCAATTATGCTAACTCTGGTCAGGTTCTTGGACTTGAACCCTATCCCTGCTTCGATTTCGCTACTTTACGTCGAGTTTATTGCGACAAGGCTCAGTCACCTTTGATAGCTATGGGCTAGTTACCGAAAAGGAAATTTAGAACTGGAAGATCTTTACTTCCTATACGCCACCCCACCCCTCCCCTAACCCCCACCTGACCTCTACTCCTAGTCCCCACCCCTTACCCTTCCCCTAACCTACTCCCGAAACATCCCCCCCTCTCTCTCTCTCCCCGCCCACGGAAAGACCTGCGAAATATAGCTCGCCATTTGATTAGTGCTTTTACGTGCTGAGTATGTCTTTTTTTTTTACCGCTGCGCCCTCACGTGATAGATTTCCCGTTTAGTCGTTTCTTAGCTATCTGGCTTGTAGATGCCATACGATTTACCAACTTAAATAATTAATCGAATCTAGTAATTAGGACAGTCGTGCAATTTAGCAGAAAAATTATGCACAATTCGCCCAGTGATGAGCCCTTCTCGTATGAGTTTCCGCGCAGGCGCAATGTCTGCTTGCGTAATGACGTAGTCACCGCCTCCGTCGTCCATCTCGTTGTTCTGCATGACGTAGATAACTCTGCCCGCGCATACTTTGACTTGCTTGGCGCGTGAACAAAACGTGACCTGCATGTTTGCCTGCGGAAGCGATAAAAGAAGAGCGAGCGAGCGAGCGAGAGAGAGGGAGAGAGAGGAAAGAAAGATTTGAAAAAGTTCAGCTAGTGTTTTTTAAATCAAGGTACTGAAAATGTGTAATAGTGCATTTTCATTTCAACAGGTGTGGGGGTGTCAAATTGCGTGTCTCGGAAAGCAGCAGGACAGAGGCATTCTGACAAACTGCTCTGTACTTTTCCCAGTGCTGTCACGAACTTCCACGTTCAATTTTACGATGGTATTTTAAACATACCAGGTGATTATTCATTATTCTTACACACACAATTGCACACGCACACACCACCACCACCACCACCGCCGCCACCACCACCACCACCACCAAAAACATCACCACCACATCACACTGTCACACCACGCTACACCACACTACACCACACAGCTGGAGAACCAGCTGAGTATATTCCGTATTTCTAATGCCCACAATGCACAAGCGTCCATATTCGCTGGTAGCCTGCGCGTGATGCCGCGAGAATGATCAGACATGATTACACGGAAGCAAATGAACGAACAGCTGTTACAGAATCTTGGAGATATACATCGTTCTCGTAAATTCAAGTAACAAGATCGATCAAGCACAGGGCTTTGAAGGAATGCAATAAAGAATAGATGCATCTCTTTGTATAGCCTATTCAAATTCATTACTTTTAGTCTAAACCTTTTGACTATCCCTCATGCCAATATGTTTCATGGTTGAAGGACAAGAACTTCGAACTAAGAATAATTCGAATGAACTATAGAATGAGAATCGATCACTGGTGGTTGTTTATAGAGAGGGAGAGAGAGGGGGGTGAAGGAGAAAGGATCAAGAAAAAGAGGGGATGTGAGAAATTATGCAGTAACAACGACAGTAAACCATTATTCCAATTTTGTTCCAGTTATCGTTATTTCCTGCACCTCATCATGCCAGGTAATGACGGGCTTTGAGGAGTACATCTTCGTCAGTCCTTCAGATCTGACAAGCAATCAGAACAACACATACACATTCGAAGTCCTGCCCTCCAAGACCACTAAAGGCAGCTACATGTGTTCTGGTTTCCACGGGAACCAGCCGCTCTGCACAGACTTTTGCAACGTCTCTGATTATGTCATCAGAACAGGTAGTTCATTTCTTTACGTTCATACTTACTTCCGCTGACAAACGAGAGTTTACAGTCGGTTTCCGGTTTCCATTTTTTCTTTCTTCTTTTTAAAATAAAACAAGTGACTCCTGCTTGGAGCAACGGTTGCTTTTTCTCTACCCTTCCCTCCTTCCTTCGCTACAGTTTGTTCTTTTATTAGTGTAAGTGTTCCCTGTGCCTTTTCTTGTTTGTGTGTTCTGTTGTTTTGTGTTGTGCTGTTTTATTTTGTGTTGTGTTGTTTTTATCGCCGTGTCGTGTCATGTCGTGTCGTGTCGTGTCGTGTCGTGAAGAAGGGCTAACGCTTGTATTTCTTTTTATATCTGGATTGAGTGTCCTTTATCCTTCTTCGTGATATTACTTTGTGTGAACATAATAGAAAATATATATTTTTATAGAAGCTCAACAACTGTGTAACAGTTCCTCGTTATCATCATCGAAATAAGCGGTGCGAGGAGCTCATCAACATCTTGCAGAAAACTACACGTTCCTTTTAAATTGTATTAATGTTAACTTTATGTTGTATAATTATATGTGTTTTGAAGATATCAGTAGCACTGCATATATACAAAAAATAAGAGAAGTCGTATGTATAATTAGAGTGTGGTGTGTAATGACGATCACACAGACCTGAAGATCTTAATCTTCTGTGTAATAGATTCGTTACCTCAGACAAGCTCAGGAGAAGCGACTGATGGAGGAAATAAAAATAATCTGCATCTGCTGTTCCTTCTTCTGTTCGTACCTGCCACTGTGGTTGTTTTTGTAGGTTAGAAAACTTCACGTAGGCGTTCAAAAAGGTAAGAATTGATGGGGAGGGAGGGTTGAGATGTTTTTAACGATAAAATACATCACAGTTTTTCTTTTCTTGCTGAACGATTTCCGCAGATTCGACTTTACAGCTAGCAGCCTCTTTTTACGTAATATGACCGTCTGATGCATAGCGTTGGCAGATTACTGTAATTTACATCACATTATAGACTGTAAGTGTCTTAACGGATTTTTCACTCGGCACACCCATAGGTAATTATAGTGCAATGCATTTACACATTATAAGTGAATTCTGCATAACTTGGTCATGCTGTTAGTTCAACGACTGATAGAAATTTTCTATACTTTCGATTTTGCTTTTTTGTTTTGTTGACTTTTTTTCTTAATCTCTGTGTTTGCATAATTTTTTCTTTCTTTCTTGAAAAATTGTGTTATTTAATCTGAAAATAGAATAATTCGAAGTTGTACTTAATCGCTTTGTAGCATTTTCAATTTTTATGCTCATTCTTGAATTAAACAACTAACTTATATGTTTACAATACTACTTTTCAGTTTTTCTTTTATAGCATCACAACCTGAACACGTTTTCTGCCATCTGCAACCTGCAACCTGCAAGCTGCGGACAGGCATCGCTCGAAAGACATATCGATGCCAGGGACCAAAAGCGAACGGTTGTCCAGAGAATGTTGTTGGACATTCCGCCAAGGGTCGTCCGGTCGTTAAAAAAACTGCCAGACGCTATAAGTTTCTGAGACTGCCATGAAGTTTGTTAATAAGCTAGAAAGAAAGAAAGAGCGAAAGAAAGAGCGAAAGAAAGAGCGAAAGAGCGAAAGAAAGAAAGAAAGAAAGAGCGAAAGAAAGAAAGAAAGAAAGAGCGAAAGAAAGAGCGAAAGAAAGAGCGAAAGAAAGAGCGAAAGAAAGAGCGAAAGAAAGAAAGAAAGAGCGAAAGAAAGAGCGAAAGAAAGAGCGAAAGAAAGAGCGAAAGAAAGAGCGAAAGAAAGAGCGAAAGAAAGAGCGAAAGAAAGAAAGAAAGAAAGAAAGAAAGAAAGAAAGAAAGAAAGAAAGAAAGAAAAAAAATGCAAATAAACTGCAGCAAATATATTTTGTTTTAAATAACAAACTATTGAACTGAAATTAATTCTGTTTTATATATACACGCTGCTGCTCATGCCTGCTGTGACGCGTTCCACTGCCCAGTTGGGTTTGGTTAACAGAAATCATGCGTGGTTGTTATTCAGTGTTTTTAATATGAGTTTTGTGACGGTGATTGTTGTGTACACTGCCAGTCCAAGGCTTTTACCTGCCCATATTTACCGAAGTGTCACAAAGGTTGATATTTTCCATGTATTGAACTCGCAGTGGAATGAATTCGCCGTCTTTTCCTCGCGTTTCTTTAAAATGTAAATAGTTAAAATGATCGCGATATACATGTACATTACGGAACCGCTCGTGCAATTTTGTTATCATCTCGTGAAAACCCTCTGTGTAGGTTTTCCGCCTCGTAATGTTTGTGTTTTTCTTTCCTCGCGAAAATTGTCACACCTCTGAGCAGTTTAATTAGTATGTAGGCCTATATGTATGTGTGCATGTAGGTAAGTGCGACTGCATGTTTGTATGCATGCAATTGTAATTTGGTTTTGTTTGTGTGAAAGAAAGTTTTGTAGGCAAAGAAGGAGTACGAATGAAGAACCGACCACAGAATACAACTACAGAGAGATGTGATGACGTCATTGCAGTTATTTATTTTGAGCAGTACATAGTACACAAAAGACACATTTTTTAAACTTCTTGGCTTTATTACATATATGCTGTAACCACAGTAACTTTTACACATATCGTTGCCACTTTAAAAAAGAAAGAAAGAAAAAGGAAAAAATATTTCTGCTTTCGATGGACATCCGCAGCCCGCAGTCACGTACCGTTCCTCCAAACCCTTTCCTCCCCTCCTAGCACCACCACAATCAGCGCAGACACCGCCCCCAGGACGCACAGCGTTCCCCATTCACTGCGCATGCGCCATGCTTTACTGGATGCCAGGACCGGGGAAAGTGTTGTGGACATTTCCTGCTGCTTGCAGCTATTGTCGTAGTCCACGCTAAACTTGTCATCTTCGCACTTCTCCTGTGCTGTGTCACGACTGACCCCTGCAAGGGAGGAAACCCGCTGACTGTCGAAATTCTCTTTTACCACTGTCCGAAATGATTACCAATCCGACCGCGGCTCTGTAATCGGCATATCACACTTCAACAACTACTTCCAGAAAATCCCTAAGTGTTTTACTCTGTGACACAATATTTTCTCTTTTGGGGGTATTTTTTTTTTAACCAGAGAAATCTAAATTACTGTAGAAAACCCAGCTTGACACATAAACTTGAAGACTGGCTCTGGAGTTACGTTTTCTTTTAATTTATTCAAAAATGTCAATATTCAAAGATGTTTATTTTATGTCTAAATATTTAAAGCATTACAAGAAGTAAAGTGTTGAAAGCAACCAGGAAAGGCCCCTTTCTTCAGACTTAAATTTTTCTTCAGACTGAAATACTGGCTGGGCAATGAGTTTTACAATAACAAATCTAGATAGTTATGAGTTATGAGTCGTATTCTAATCGCAAAAGTGGTACATTTCAGAACATTAAAATAAGGTCATTGATATCTAGATGCAAAGCTGCATTTATTCATTAATGAAACCAGGTACAAGTACAGATGAAAAATAAAGCCAAAATGCATTCAGATGCATGGATACGAAAATTAGCTAGAATCTGATCGCAACAGCCAATCAACTGAGGCGGCCAGGTGACATGCCAAGCTTACCTTGAGGATACTGTAGGCTGACACCGCATGCTGAACTCAGTTCGTCCAGATAGTTGGGTTCGGCAGGGTCTTCGGTGAAGGTCGGGAGGTAGACGTTGTCCTGGTGCTTCAGGTACACCAGGTATCTGTTCATAAGCTGAAGTCTCGTCCGCACGCAGGTGCCACTCAGAATTCCTGGATCAAACAAACTCAGCCAGCATTCAAGGCGTCTTAATCACGGCTCCCTCTCCAGAGCTCGATTTGGTTTTGTTGTTTGTTTTTACTGCCCTGTCGGACAAGTTTGTTGTAAATTTCACTTTCAAAAAGTAACTTATACTTGAGGAAAAAAACACCCCATTTCAAATTTTCGATATTTAAAGGTATTCATAGGATCAATCAGGCAAGTTTGAATTTAACTAAATTTGCTTCCCCTTAACAATTGGGCGACCGTTAGTTTTAAGCTCTGAATGCAAGATGCGCACATGGCCCTATACAAAATACTCCATTCCTTATAGACTGGTTATATATTTATTTGTATGTATGTACGCACGCATGTAGGCTATGTATGTATGTATTGGGTACTACTACTGCTCCAGTCAGTTTACGGAAAGCCCACACTCCGAGAGCAGAACTTTAACTCACAAGCTTCCTGCGCATAACGCCCTGAAACCTCGGGGAATACTGTTAATAATTTGTAAACTGTCTGGGGTCATTTGGCCGGGCAGACGTCCTTCAAACAAGTATTTTTAAGCCTGGGTATTGTACAGCTCACGAAATCTTTTACAGGTGTAGTAAGTAGTTATTCAGTGACTGCTTCTGTTGCTGCTGCGGTTATTTTTGTTTAGTTGTTTATACGCTATACAAATATTCACCCTTAATGCCAAGATTCAGCCAATCTGTTTACATAAACAACGGAAGTAAAACACAGATCTTTTATTTGACTACTTATTTCATCCAGAACGCAGTGTAGTTGTGTTTAAGCTCGAGGAATTCGAGGAATACCCTGTACACAGATGCTGCAAAGTATCGGGTGTCCCAGACCTATGGGTGGGTAAGAATGTAAAAAGGAAATCGTGGTCATTCGCAGATTTGAAAAATCAGAAAGTGATGTAATCTGTAAATTTGAAAAATGTCAAGGGGATATCAGTTGCAAATTAGTCAAAGGTCTCGTGTGTGCTTCTTTCTCGAGCACTCAAACAGTCAGAGATATGCTGCTTGCGAAAAGTTGCTGCAAATCTGGTGTTTATAAACAGTATGTGCACTGTTATTAAGAAGCATGGAACAAAAGTTACTGTCCACTAGCTTTGCTGGAAAACGTTCGACACACAGGCGGTTAGACGTCAACTTGGCAGTTGTTGCTTCTATGCACACAGTAATTATACCTTTCCTTCGCCTCCCCCCCCCGCCTCTGTGTATGTGTGGTGCGCGCGCGCGTGTTTGTGTGCGTGTCAACGTAACAGTCCATGTAGCCATGAATTCTCTCCCCCCGCCCCCCGCACTACGCCTCTTTGTTTGTCTCTGGCTCTCTCCTAGCCACCCCCATTCCTCACCCAGCCCACCCCCTGTCTCTGGCTCTCTCTTAGCCACCCCCATTCCTCACCCAACCCACCCCTTTCCTTCCGTTCTGTTGCTTTGGTTGCTTTTGATGACATCATCGCTCAATGTATTGTGCGCACTTAGCAACTCCTCTGCGGCCCCGGCATCACCCCTGGCGTTTCTGTGCTGCAAACGCAAAGATGGAGGGGTTGAAAGAGGGGTACCCGAACCGCCTAGTGGCGCTCTCTGTTGAATCCATTAGGGCACCAGAGACGAAAAATAAGGTGACGGATAATATCCCTTCCCAGTAAACCAACTGTGCGCGGAGAGCCAGGAAGCTCTAGTTTGAACCGTAATTTTCTTTCGGTCAGCCTTCAACACAAACAAAATTAGCTCAGTTTTTCCACGCTGATTCATACGTTTTCCGTGCAAGCTGCATCAAAAGGTCACACTAATGTAACAGCTGAAGGTATACAATTTGTATTGATGTGAGTAGGCAATGTGGCCCGTCTGTCCCAGTCTGGGGTTGTTGTTTTTTTTTTTTGGGGGGGGGCTCTTGCTTTCGAACCGATTCTCTCTGTTTTTCCTATTTATCCATCTCAATATATTTTTTAATATAGAAACTGTTGAATATTATAACCTGAAATGGGTGTTAATGAGCACAGCGTGTTAATGGCAGCACGTAAACTTTGTCTAAGCAACACCGTCCTGATATACACATAGCTTGCGGCTGGACGAATTCCCCCCCCCCTCTTTACTTTCCCTCTGCCCCTCCCGCTCCCTCTCCATGCGTCTCTCCACTTTTCCCCTCTCTCTCTCTCTCTTCCCCCTTCTCTCTTCTCCCTCTCTCTTCCCTCTCTCTCCCCGTCCCCCCTCTTCTCTCGTTCTCATTAGTGCGTGTGTGGGACTCTATTACAAGCCGGCATACTAATTCTCATGGGACTAAATATACGTGCACTTTCAGCTCCAGCAATCAGAATTACCGAAAAGCATGAGCTGTCGTCCAAACTGGTTAATTAGCGTCATTAAACAATCATCGTGCAATTCTAATGATGATATACCGCAGCACGGGGAGAGATTAGCGGACTTATGTAGCCACAGGAAGTCACGTTTTAATTACTTGCAGCAAAATCGCCACTTCTTTTCCTGGCTTCCGAATTAAGTTTATTGCTCTGATTATCTACACAGTTTATCACAAATAACACACTAAAACTAAGTCAAATATTTAACTGAAGATTTGTCCACAACCAGATCTGTCCTGTAAGTCTGCATGCAGTCTATATCGTGAAAATTTGCTAAAAAGATTTATCTCAAAAATCTCCATGAAGACTTACCTCTGAAATCACGAAGCTCTAACTCTAGACCACTACCCGGAAACAAACCATAACAACTTACTGAGACCTACAAATTTACCATGAATATCTTCTACTTCCTGATTATCCTACAGATATACCTGCATATCTACAATACACTAAAAACATACTTTCCAAGACGTGCAGACTCGCCATGACTGTCTACCTGCATGAAGACTCACCATGACTGTCTACCTGCATGCAGACTCGCCATGACTGTCTACCTGCATGAAGATTTACCTGCGTAGCTGACGTTGAGAACAGGCGGAGAAAGTCTGCCCTTGTAGACACACAGCACTCGCAGCTGGGCTATGACCCCGTCAGACTTTCGAGAGTTGGGTATTCGTCTCTCCACGAACCCCTTTATCACGAGGTCCGAATGCGATACTTTGTCCTGCAGGACAGGCGATTCCAGCCCTGGTTTCAAATGCAGACACGACTGAGAGGCGGTCTGCAGAGCTCCCGCCAACACCAGCAGGACAGCAAGTGGCACGTACCCCGAGGCATTCAGGGACATTCTCCTGGCTAGACGGTCAGTGAGGATGACCAAGAATCTTTGTCCGCTTCTAGTGAAACTTTTTAAACAGCCTCTAAGCACAGGTTAACTTTGACCGACACGAGGCACAAAATATCGATCCTGGCAACTTTTAAGAAAATCCGGAAGAAAAGTGCAAGAGGTGACCACTTCTCTAGCCTCAACCTGAGCCCCAAGTTGACGATTAAAGTTGCTCCCTCTCACGCTGATCGAGGTGACAGAAACGTCAAGGTTTACGTTTGGTTTTGACAAATATTGTGCAGATGGGAACCACCTGGGAACTGAAGCATTTTGGAGGTTATGAGTTCCTCTTGGCCTAATTCTTCCTTCTGTGTTTTGGGGTGAACAGCGTAGATGTTTACCAGTCTTAGCTGTGTTGAGCTTTTCTGTCGCGAAAACGCCAACAGCGACGAACTGCAAGCAGATATAGCTGTACCTGATTTCTGAGGGTCTCTACGCAGGGTTTAGTCTGATGCGTGTGAGCGTGAGAGACAGGTACAGAGAGGGAGATGGAAGAATGAGAAAAAACATCAGCCGCACAAGAGCAAAACGATTCGAGGATTCGCCGAGGGAATGGAGAGCAGTGTGAAATGAACCGGTAATGCTGTTTAGTACATCAGCGTGGAGAGCACAAGTGAAATCCCCCCCCCCCCCGCAAGGTATCAGAGAAGAGGTGGAAGTCAGAAAGAAGGAAGAAAAAATCATTACGTCTTCCCCACTTCCCCAGTTCCCCAGTTCCCCAATTCTGTCGACTGCTTGCGGTGTTTCTTTACTCCTGTTTACCCCGAAGACTTCTATCACAGGGAAGTGCTCTGGCAAGGCGTGTCTGAACCATCTGAACCCAACCTTTCTGCTCTCCTGATAATGCCTCTGGCTGCGCTGTTACAGTCAGAAATGCGCCGCCGCAGGATCTTCATTACTTCCTGGAGACATCAAAACTCTACTGTCTTTACCGATCAGAAAGCTAAACCAATTGCTTCTTGCTTCATTCAGTCCAAATGCACAGGTCGGGGAAATGTTTCGATAGTTATTTAGTTTAAATACGATCTGTATCTTATTTGAGAGTTAAATCTGTTTTCTGTAAAGGGAAAGAAAGAAAAAATTACTGTTTATTGTTTCAAGTTTCGGTTGTCTCATGAAAGAAGGAGGAGAGATGAAGAGTGTGGGGAGGAACAGGAATGGTGAGGAAATTGTGGAGTACCTGGAGAAAAACCCCGAAATCCACCCATGTCAACAGGTGCCATACAGAGAGAAAGTATGTGCGTCGGACACCAGATCCGAACCCTCAAGCTTCTCAGTCGAGTTACTGCTGTGTTACAGACTGTGCCGAATAAAGGAAAATTGGGGAGAGATGCACGGAAACAAAAAGAAATGCTGATAGCGATGTCCCTTTCTTACCTACGCAAGACAACACGACCAGCCTTCTTGACACCGCTGTTTCTACCTTTCCTTCTTAAAAAGACGGCTCAGCAGCCTACAAACTGACGAAAACAGATGAACAACAGTAATAAATCCGAAGATTGATAGGGAAATGCGAGAAAACTTGTAAACCAGGCAACATTTTGCAGAGAGAGTCTTATGCTGCCAATAACGATATCTACAGGATCACCCTAGCTTCGGGATCTGAGAGAAGCTATATGGATCACAGCACGGACCCCACACTCTTGCTGTGCGCACTGTACATCCAGAGGCGAATAACACACTGAAACAGGTGGAGCGATCACTTCTGAAACAGGTTGTTTTTCTTTTTCTTCCCTCCCCACTCCCACCTTGGTTTTCTAGTACATGACGATCTGAGGAGTCTGAAAGGGCTGGAGAGGAATTCTGTTTGTTGTCCAAGCTGAGTACCCTATCCCCCCCTCCGCCCCTCTCATTCTAGCATATGCATTCGATCCACGTTTGTTTCACACAGTTCGACAAATCTAAATAAACAACTATCATTTGAAGCAAAACTGCTATTTTATTTAATCTAAACTGGATCAAATCAGCCCATGCAGTGCCGACTTCAGAAGTTCCTGAAGAAGTTTTCCTCAGGTTAGACGAATTGTTTGGCGTGACGGCGGCTGGATTTCTTTTACGATTGCTCACATTTGACTTTGCCGAACTATGTCACACCGGTTTTACCAGAATAAGAAAGCAAGTGCATGTTCACAGGTCAGCCTAGCACGCACGTAAACATCACCACGCACCTACATATATATCCACAAAAACGCATGAACAGGCATGCAGTCACCCAGACGCAATCTTACACACGCGCGCACGCACACACATCGGAGATATAACGATTAATATCGCTGTCATGAACACTCACCTTCGAAGTGATGTCGGCTGCCGAGTGAGTCTCGCGCCAAGAGCGCACGGATTACTCCAACAAACTCGCAGGGAAACTGCGCTGGAGTGACCCGAAACGGGCCTCAGATTTTCGAGGTTGTAGCCTGGCCCCTCCGCTAGGTGGCGGGGCTGTGCCAGTGGTTCTGCAAGATTCTTCCAGAGACCTGCACGAGGCTCAGCAACCACGTGCCACCAAGCGAGCGATACAACAAGCAGGAAATTGATGTCGCACTTTTTGTGGTCAGACTCACGAAACATGTGTCTGGGAACGAGTTCGGCAAGTGTCAGGCGTGCCTGATAAAGACAAGGCAGTCGTTTGGGAAGATAGGGCGTGGGTGTAGTTTAGACAGCGAGTTAGAAGTGAGATAGACTGCAGTTCATGGGGGGTTTTATTTGAATTTATTTCCTTTTTATTTTGTTAGATGCCCTCGCACAGAGTATATCTTTGACGTTATAACCATCGTCTTCATGCTGCCTAATCGTCGTTCTTCTCGTCATCTCCATCAGCATTATTATTTCCTATACGACGATCTATACAGTCATGAGACCGTATACGTAGAAAGATCAATCAGTGTGAATGATAATTTCGTCGACAGGCAAATTGCCATATATTTATACATATTCATAACATACAGTGTTGTCACTTTGTCTTCCCCAAAATATCATTTTCCTCTCAAAGATATTTACCCTTTCTAAACACAAATTGTTTATCAGCATTTACGATTTCATCAGGTCTAACCTTTCTGCAGTTGACTCCATTATGTTGGATCACTCTCGAGACACCAAATTAAGATAATTGTTATAATTTTTTAAAAAAATGAGAGTTATGTATGTTCATGTGCCTGACGATATTTAAAGGCCCAAAATAAAAAGTTTGATAACTACTTGGTTTCTATATACTTGCTTGACATGACACCAGGGAGTGCACCGTCACCTGTTGATAAGCATTTCGTGGTCCGGACGGTCACTGGGGTGGACACAAGTACAGGAAGCAGACGTGTAAAATTTGGAGTAAATTGATGTCTTCACTTTTAGTAGAATCGTACAGTTCATATTTTTGTTTGGAGAGAGGAAAGGATGTACAAGGAGGGGGGAGAGAGAGAGAGAACGAGAGAGAGAGAGAATGGAGGAGGGGAAGAGGAGGGGAGATAAATGGAATTAAACACGAACAGAAAACACTGAGTGGAGAGACAAAGTGATGCTGAATAACAGCGATTGTCACGCCCTTTTCTATGTTTTCACTTTCTGGAGACAGTTATAGCCCACTTTTGGGATTCCGTGTCAAAACCAACTCAAGCAGCTGCAGTCGGCCAGTACAGTTTGTGGCAGGAATGTTGTTTTTCTATGGTATAGGAAATCACCAGACATCTGCGCGCCAAACGCAAACAGTTGTCAACGCACACGCGTACACACATGTGCACACACGCACTTGCACCTACTGCACACTGTAACACAGCAAAAACGAAAGGATGACAACAAATGCAAGCAGCCAGACATCCAGGAGGAACAAAGCCGAATTGCAAACAGGCACACGCACACACGCAAAAAAAAACTTTTCCCTGGCGTTTCGCCCATCTGCACCAAATTGTCTCCCCTGTACTGCTCATCTCTAGAAGTATTAACACGTTCTGCACACCTTACTTCTTCATTCCCCTTCCCCCCCCCCCCCATTCAATTCTGTAGGTGTGGGGGGGGGGAGATTACCAGTCTATAGACAACCGTTTTGTATACACTTCGTTTCTCTCCTCTGCCCTTATCTTGCCCCCCCCCACACTCTCGATCTTCCCTCCTTCCCTCTCCCAACTCCTGAGGACAGAGTAAGGGAGGCTGCGACAGTGATATAGGGTTGGACTGGGGAAAGACGGCAATGTGTAAGAGAGAGGGGGAGGGGGAAGAGAGAGAATATAGAATTCAATTCGAATCTTCTCGCCAAACAAAAAAATTGTATCAGTAATTATAAAAAGTAGGGAGCTGTGTGAACTGGGCAGCACTACTGATGAGCAATATTTGTTCGTCGCCTTTCTCCGTGTGCAGTAACAGCTGCAGTAGACGCCCTCCTGAGGTCCTGGGTTTTCTGCTGTTTGCCTCCCTTTACTGTTCCGTCGGAAGGCAAGAACACACCTGAACCCACGCGTGCTATATGGCGCCCCCACACCAAACCCATGTGTACACCGAACTGAACGTACTGTTTCTGGGATGGCTCCATCTGAGGAGAATTTTTGATCAGATGAACATCACCTTGCCTCCTTGGGCATTTACGAGCGAAGCAATATTATAAGATGTAAAGTGCGTTATCTCCTGTCTCCAGTGACAGCACAGAAAAGCAAGTCGGGGCGGACTAATCTCCCTTTCAAACTTTCCTGTTAGTTTAGATAAACTGGCCATCTGTATCCTGAAAGAATGGAATTTACCGAAGGGACACAGTAAAATATTACCTTAAAAACATTAAGATGCAATGGAAAAAATTAACAGTGCAAATAACTTCTGTCAACAGGTACCTGCCCCAACAAAAGTGTCATAAAATACACTGAAAGCAACCTTAAAAATGTTAGGTAAATTAATAGTTTGAAGTAGATTTGTTTTTCATGTTGAACTTTTTATGAGGCATGTAATTTACTTCAAGTCTGAATACACTTACAACTTCTAAAACCAAAATGCACTTATGCCACAACAAGCCTGAAGAAAACTTCAACAACTTTTATTTAGTATACATATTCTTTTTTTAAAAAAATACCAACATCATGTTTTAGTAACATGGTTCCCAGATGCCTGTTTTTTATTGCCAGACACATGTATATTCAGTAAACGCATCACAAAGAACTCAACTTACAAGGGGCTTCCTTGTCTTCATTCTCTTTTGCAGCAAAAACAACGAACACTTGAGCACTAGGCATATCATTAGCCTATCATCTGCTTGATGTATACAACAAGGAGAATGTAACAATAAACTGTTTCTGCTGTACAAAACAAAAATGAGCAGTCCGGCAGTCAATGCTCTCATTTTCAAAATGTCTTTCTAGTAATATAGCTTTTAAAACAACATATGTGAATCTCTCAATCCAGAAACATTGGCCCCAAACAGGAATTCACACCAAGTGACAGTCTCCAAAATGGAATCATGTGATATCTCAAGGGGTAAAAAAAAGCTCTGAATGTACATGATTATAGAACCATATGTAAAAGTGTTCTGTCATTGTTCTTTATATTCATCCCGACTGATATAGAAGCACAGTTTGATTTAACTGATTGTCATACTTTACAATCACAAATTACTATGTAACAATATTTTCAGACTCCCCTTAGTGTGTTAAAATATTTTTTGGTCAAAAGTAGAGACTTAAAATTTCAAAAGTTGTCTTGATAAAAACATCTCAAGCTGATGAACTAAGCTATACTCAACAAGTAGGTAAATTTCTGTACTTTATGTATATTTTAACAGTCATTCGAGCAAACAGTCACTGTAGACCTGACAAAATAATACAGTATATATTCAATGTAAGAATAAATCCAGACTTGAATGATGACAAAAAACAAAGAAGGACAAACTCTGCTGTTTTTTCAACAGCTACCCTACCTGGTCACAGCTGTGACACCTGTCTGCACCCTCCACCTCCACATAGCCCATGTTTTCCCACACGCTGAAACCTGAGTTGCGCCAGCAGCATAAAAAGGGTCATACAAGTCTGGCGCTGGTATGGCCATTTCAGATACAGAATTAATCAGCAGTAAAATTTATCTGTTATAGAATGCACCTGATGGGAAAGGGAAACGAATGGTGATCTGGAAGGTGAAGTCTTCCACAAAATCACCTTCCTCCTCCTCTTTAAAAAAAAAAAAAGGATTAATAAACCAGTACTGACATTTCTGATTTTTAGGACCCACAATAGGTTACTTTTAAAAGTCTGCTCCACGTCTAATTTTTTTTCAAGAGCCCTTACTTCCTTATTTCTCAGACCCATAATGATAATGCCATACAGCATCTAAATGATTGCTTCAAATCTCAGTGCAAACACCCTGGATATCTATACCAGATTCATGCTGAATGACCCTGTTGGATTTGCTTATGTTGAGATCTCCCTGAATCTCTAGCTACAGGGAATGAGGTGGGTACTTTGCTTGATTTGCAGTACAATGGATTGCTAAAAGATGATGACAAATAAAGGGATAAGTAGAAAAGTACACATTCAGATTGGTTATAACGTTATACAAAACATTAGCATAAAAGTATGTTGCTATCTATGGCATCTGCCAAGGCGGCACCATGCACAATATACTATTTACCAGTGAAAAAAACTGCAGCATTTATATTTTCACCTTAGATTAAAAAAAAGGACTGTACAATTCTTTGGTTGTGAACTTTGAGAAGATAGGTGGTGGATTTATCAGATATGCAAGACAACACTGCAAGAATACAAATTTAAAAAGCATGAAAATACTTGCTTCTTTGTGAAACATTCAAATATGATCTCATCCAAAATCAGCCAAACCAAAAATAAATTCACGTTACATCCAAGGACATGGATGGGTACTAATTTCAGATAAAAATTCATTGTACTCCAATACACGAACAACCACAAAACTTTCTAGATATTAGACATATAGAAATGGAAAGAATGACATCTGCTGTGTAAACCGTTGGTACAGCATTCTATCTTTTGTGAATTAGTAGTTTTTGTGAACATTTATCTGCTTCAGCTCTCTCTCCTCTCTCTCAAGAATTCTGATAAATCCAGTCATGCCAAATGTACATAGATCTAAAACACATGATAAAATGAATATTTCACTTCAGCTAACACAAAACATTGAATATCAAATAAAATTAGATGAAGTACCATCAAGAGAGATCTGACTGGTTTCTGCACATGACAATAGAATTTTGGATCCATCCAAACTATACAGTGAGATGGCGTACATAAAGTAAAAGCTGGCGATTATGTGCTATATCATGGCAATAAGTCAATCCTGGCTGTGAAAACATATCCACATGCACAGGACATACATAATGTGCAGAACAGAAGCCCAAGAGCTACAGTTTTCACACCCTTGGTACATGCAAATCACTGTTGCACTGAACCACCTCACTGTTGACAGCCTGAGAAACTCCATGTGCTAAAAAGGGCAAGTTAAAAAAAGAGAGATTAATATCAATGATATAAAACCCATCAAACCCAACCCAGACAAACATCACTACCTTCATCTTCAATAAACTGTTCATGTACATGGACTTTATACAGAGCCTATAGAACCAAAGATTCCATTTATTAGTCAAAGGCTGCATTTGACAAATATAACTACAAATGAACATTTATAACTTCATGCTATTACTTGCACATCCCAACTGGTAGCACAGGCATTTTTCTTAAGGTAATCACAAAATCTGATCAATCTGCAGATCACAATGAGGACAACAGATTATCTTCCTTCTCTATCCATACCACTGAAAGGTCTATATGCAATTCTCTCTTTCTTTGCATTTTGTTCATTTCCTTTTGTCCTGATGGAGTAGTAATGCCCTGAAATGTAAACTTTCTCTCACACAGAATTTGATGTCTCACGTGCAGCTTGGAAGCACAACAAAATGATGGAAAAAAATGACTGTCTCAATTTTTTAAAACAAGAAGTAGATTGACATATTCATAAAACTCTCACCCGTCATTTTCTCTACAAACACCCTCAAGTGCCAACACCGGAAGCTATTCACAAAGCGGCGCTGTATGTAGTTGGCATCAGGACAGACCTAACTGCCTACCAATAATATGAAGAATCGGAGAAAATGAACCTCATTAAACAGTACTGAACAGCAGCTCTAGTTTACATACAATACCACACTACGACATCATTCAATAGAATGGAATGGACGCTAACAGCCACAATTATGCAGATGTATAAACTTTACAAATTATTTTGATTATTTCAGATTAATATATAACTTTTAAAAGCTGTAAGAATCCAAAATTAAATTGCAAACATGTTGGGAAATAAAATGTCATCGACAAAAATTTCAGAATGAGCAATTTCATCAAACTAACATTGCAGTTCAGTTCACACCAATGAAGAAAACAAATTCATGAGCCAAGTACAAGTAGCTGTACCAAATAATTTTAAAACAGTGAACGTAAGCCAATAAGCTTGGAAAGACTTAGCATAATAACCACACAATAAGGTTATAAAATCTCTGTATATAAACAGAACAGCTGAACATTATCTGAAAGAAGTTAATATTTCATTATCTTTTGCATGTTACTGGTCTATTTACTGTTTATGTATATTATTGTTGCTTCATATGCACACATTGGTGACTCTTCATAAACTGCTGGAGATGACATGAATCATAGCATTCTTAAAAAAAAAAGACAGACATGAACTACAAATACCTCCATTTCCAGATCAGTCAATTTCTTCGACAACAAAGGAATGTACAAGAGTAATGCTGTCTCAGTCAGATGTTATGCCAACACATCGACATTTCAGTGGATAACATTTTACAGTAAGGAGTTCAAACTGTACTGTCCAGAGTCATATTGGTCCGAGCTTGCATCATCAACATTTTCCTCAGGGCTTTGGCGCCCTCTGGGTATCTGCATGTTGACCACATTCTCTTCTGCAGAGGGCCCTCCCATGTAGAGGATTTCTTCTCCCCGCCTTACTCCTTCCCTACCTGGAATGCTCTCTTCTGCACCTCCATGGTTAACACCTGCACCTCCATGGTTAACACCTGCACCTCCATGGTTAACACCTACACCTCCATGGTTAACACCTACACCACTACGGTTAACAACTATACCACCATGGTTAACACCTACACCACTACGGTTAACAACTATACCACCATGGTTAACACCTACACCACTATGGTTAACAACTATACCACCATGGTTAACAACTACACTTCCAAAGTTAACACCTGCATCATTATTGTTAACACCTACACCTCCATGGTTAACACCTGCACCACCATGGTTAACACCTACACCACTATGGTTAACAACTATACCACCATGGTTAACACCTTCAACATCATGGTTAACAACTCCACTGCCATGAAGGATGTAATGCATTCTTAACTCTTGACCACTTCTTTGATTTGTTCTGCTGATGTTCTGGCCCATATGCCCATTGCTGCTTTCAATCTCACCATGAAACTCGATTTGTGGGGCATATGCAGACTGCTGACATGAGCCTGGGGTACGCTGTATGCCAGAATCCGCACTCTGGTTGCAGGAGTAAAAACTGTTATCTGACAAGTCCCTAGTTCGTCCATGGAAACCAACATGCTGATGTGGTGTTTCATAATGCATACTTTGCCCTGGTGAGTTTATCAGAGTGTTGGTAGCCACTCTATGACACACTGCTGCAGGCACATACCCTGCTTCTGTTTGGCCTGTTAGAAAATAATGGGTCCCTTGTACATTAGGATGCAGGTATGATGGATAAGGCTGACCAAAAGGCAGTGCATTCATGTTTGAAGATGAAACCTCAGTTAAATTCTCTTGGGGCAAATGCCTGCCATTCCTTGAAGCACACTGAATGGGCTCCTGTAATGTGGGCGCAGCTCTGCAAATTCTTCCATCCCCCCTTCTGCCAACTTCAAATGATGAATCTGTGTGTGAGAAATTCTGAGAGATAGAGCCTCTCTGTACTTCCAACGAGAATGGCACTTTCACACATGTCTGTGAGTCTGACCTTGGAAAGGCTTCCATGCTGTCTTCTCCATGCTGAATGTCAGTCCTTTGACATGGTTCCCCAATGGGGAATGGTTCATGAACTTCCCCAAACACGAATGAAGAATGTTTATCTCTGAATGCTGCTGGACTGTTTTCCATGAATGGTGTAATCTCATCTTCGTGTGCATCAACTCTGGCACATGTTTTCCTACATAATTCCTTCCCTTCCTCTGCAGAACCTGCATCATCGTTTTGGGATCTATTGCTCAGACATTTAATCATTTTTGCCTTGTCCTGTGGCCAGTGGAATCTTTCAATGTCATCGAGAGTGTTCAAACTTTCTTCAGGGAGGTCAAGCCCTTCCAGAAGTTCTGATGGCTTTTCGTTAAAGGCATCAACCAAAACTACCCTTGTTTTGCGCCTAGTGGATTCGGGCAGACAGTATGGCATAAATTCCTGGAGGCATAAATCCTGACTAGTTCCATTCATCTGAGACATAAGGATAAAAAATATTTTGTCAGAACTTCTCAACTTTTCTCCCAAGTCTGCCCAAAGAATGTCTTGAATCCAAGTAACCTGAGCATGTTTCTTCAGATCTCTGGTGACTTGTTCTGTTCTGTCTGTACGCTTCCCGATCACAAAAAGTTTTTGAGATTCTGGGGAGATAGAACAAAAACAAACCATCAGATATAAGGCTGCCAGAAAGGCAAGCTGTAATACTAACTCCTCCCTTGCAAAAATGTCACAACTGTGAATGCTAGTATTACTAATGAATCAAGTCACTGTGGTTTTGTTAGGCATAGCTGGGAAGATCATACCAGTTTCACAGATGTCAATGGCACATTAAATACTTGTTTTGATCATTCCAACACATGTTATCTTGCCTTAAACACAGACTTCCAAAAGTCATTAAAAATATTAAAAAGCAAACAATAATAAATAATGCAAATTTAGACAAACCTTTTTTTGGCCAGAAATATCTCGACCCCAAAACTACAAGAGCTGAAGTAATTATTCCAGAAAATACAGCAATGCATGTGAAAAGTACCAAGATGCTAGGCTCAGGTTCAGCCCCTCTCGGCCCATCTGATGGTGGAGGGACTGTTGTAATAAACAACCATAAAATGACTGAGTATAAAAATGTATAAACAGAGTGGCAGGCACAATACCAATGATGCTCTCCTTATCCCTTCCTTGTTTTTTCTCTTTCTGTTCTCCCCCTCCATGCCCCACACACACACATGCTTCACATTATCAGACTGTAGAAAATCAGCAAACAAATCTAACCAAACCGAAGATGTTGATGCACCCTTCTTTTTCTAACTTTTAAACTCAAACAACTACAGCAACTTCTGGAAGCATGTGGAAGGGACTTCAAAGACACAGCCAACAAAGCAGAAGGGAAGTGTGGAACAGAATGTGCAGCGCGATGCTCTTAAGAAAATATCCGATCTCCTAACAACTGCATGGAAAATATTAGATGAAACTGTCTCTTCCCTACCCTGCATGGCACGTACCTTCAAAGCTGTTGCCTCCCTTATGCAAGGTTACACTAATGCTCGGACACCGACCAGAAGAACAAGCCTGGCTGTCAATGGCTGTTACAATCACCTGAAAAATTGTGAGCATCTCTAAAATCTTCCACACTTTACAGACCAGCTGTATGCATCAACAAGTCCAAAACAAACCTCTGATGCGCAATGACTCTGTAAATGTAATTAAATATAATCAAAATCAGAAAAAAACATTGATTTTGAGCCTATCAAAGATTTGATGTCTTTTGGTCTGCATCTTAAAATCTGCATATATCTTTCAAATGGAAAGCCATCGCTGATTAAGGGAAAGTATCCAGTTATCAACACAGTCATAAAAAAGATGTGGTTATCACAGTTAACCAGTTGCACTAAGAAACTCTGCCGACACTAATTTAGTGAAAATCAATTTTTGTTAATGATTTTCTATTAACTTCTCTTTTCACAATCTTCGCCCCTACATCTGTGTATCTATTGCTGTAGTAAATATTAAAGCAATGTCTCCATTATCTCTGTAGTCATGTGCACATGTAAATGTGTGTCTGTGAAAAAGAGACTCTGACTGGCAGTTCTCTGCATCTTATTCTTACCAGAGAAGGCTGTATTAGGCATTCCAATTTATTGGTGATAGTGGTAATTCCCCCCTCCTCCCCCCTCTCCCATGGACTGCTACCTTGGCATGGTGGGCGGGCTTGAGTGTCTCAATAACCCTGAGAGCTATGCTGGCTGGAGCTTTATGTTCCTGGTAGGGCCACCCATGCCAGACAGGTCGAAGGATAGAGACCAGACGAAGCGCAG
>SMGT01000342.1:0-13231 GCA_004794575.1 Lanistes nyassanus | reverse complement strand
GAATTTTTTTCTGAAAGACTTCTTGGTGTGTGCATAAACAAAACAGGTGACTGCATTCAGGACACAACAAACAACGAACAAGCAGCAAATAAGAAAATACTGTGGATCAGAATGCCTGCCATGCCTCTGTATGTTACATACTACTGTATATGTAGCTTTCATTATACCACACTTGCCACCACAAGCAGAACAGAATTAATAAAGTAGCGCGACAAAACCCCTAGATAAAAAGGGACGCAACTCTAGAAGCACGAGTTGCTTCCTTCAACTGGGCAGATTTTCTTAACAAAGCCCGAAGAAGGAGTGAAGTATCTGTATATGTACGGTCTGTGGTGTTACTTTTCCCCAGTTCACCCTTTTTAATTTACGTATATTTTGAAATTAATATATCTATATTTATAAATCAAGTTAATGACAATGACAGTTAATTGGCATCGAAATTGAAACCCATCGCATTTCTTCAGACTGGTTCGAGTTCGCTATTGCATACTCTTCACATGAGGAAAGCCAGCATGGATAGATGCGTTATTTCATGCATCTCTGAACATATTTCCTCATAAATATTATTAGGAATTATTAAGAATGTATGTTTCGGTTGTTTGACAGAAACCCTTTCGTATTCACAGTTACCCCCTCCCTGACCTCGTCCTTGACTATTTGCCCTTTATCTGGGTCAACCAATCGGATTGAAGCAATCACCTAGCGGGCTGGGACTTGGGTGCTGGCGTTGAGCCCAGTGGCACAGGGTCCAAGGTGTGTTCGGAACCGCTGTGTTACTGTGAACTTCATAGCAACTACGGCTGGAAATGCTGAGACCGTCATAGTATCGAAGGGCCATAGCGGCCAATATTCCACAAATTAAGACTCCCCTTTAGCATGGATGGACCCAGAAGCGCACCTATGGTTAACGGACGGCGTGGCTACAGTTGTCTCTGTCCCGACTGGCTGATTTATGCATCTTGATGACCAGGCTTGTGTCTGTGTGTGTGTGTGAACGCAGCATTGTATGCATGAACGTTTTTAACATTAAACTGCCTGTACACACTGGCCATCTTACTGGAGCTATCAGTCTGGTGGTTCTTTCAGTGCATAGCTTAATTAGTAATGGGACCCCATCCATTATGGTGCGAAATCACCGCGAGGTGGAAGCACTATCCCTCTAAAATATCCAACTTTTAAGACATTTTGTGCTAAATCTTTTGCTAAATCGTCCGCATAGACGTCTGCTTACGTTTGGCTGAATCGTCTGTTGCTAAGAGTCGCCTGCTGCGACTAGTCTGCTGGGGAGATTCCGCTGAAGGCTGTTGTGGTTCTTTGTTGCTCTTGCTAGCACAGCCGAGTATTCACTGGGCTCTTGTTAAGTCCTGTGTTAGTCTGTGTTGACGACTTATACTGTATCTGATAGGTGTTAAGGTGTTAATGGCTAGAGGTGTTCAGGTACAATGCCATATATACTGCATATTTATGGCGCGCATACACACACACGCACGCACGCACACACGCGCACACACGCGCACACACGCGCGCGCACAGAGAGAGAGAAACACAAACAAGCAAACAAACGCAACCACATGGAGGGTGAACTGTGCTCACAGGAATAGCTCATCAAGCTGTAGACGAAGGGAATGTAGCTCAAGGTCAACCGACCCTTTCTGATGTTGTGGCAATGTTGAAAACCATGGACCAGAAAATGCCTCCAGTGGACAAGAAAATCGAGAGTATGAATGAAGTGATGCGTACACGGATAGATAAACTGCAAAATGTTATCTCAGAGATGACGAAAGAGAACTGCAACCTGCAAAAGAAGATTATCCAACTCGAGGATAAAGTGGACAGCTTGGAAGGAAGAGAAAGGAGGAAAAACCTCATCTCCCATAACGTCCCCCAGCCCCAGGCTAGCTCAACCTGACTGTGAGAAGGAGGTGCGGCACATATTGAAAGACCAGATGTGGTTGAAGGAAGACGTGAAGATAGAACGTGCACACCGAATGCGGGGTGGGGGCGGACGCCTGCCCCGCCCCATTATCGTCTGCTTCGGTAGCTTCAAGGACAAGAAGAGAGTGATAGGAGAAAGGCGGGTCCTGCAGGAAAAGAAATCGGAGGTATTTATCTCTGAGGACCTTTCACCACGGGTGGGAGAGGCACGTCGATAACTTCAACCATTTCTGAACCAAGCCAAGGATGCTAACAAGAAAATGTACCTTAGGTACGATGCACTCGTCATCGATGAGAAACGCTTCAAGTGCGATGTGGTGACCAACGGACTAGCGGAACAAACAAGACAACAATGAGGTGTGGGCCGGCGCAGACACTTTTCTTCGAGTGGGAGGAGAGACCTTTTGTCTGACTTTCCTGGTGAATTCATGTTAACTTGACCGTAGAGAGGAAATAACGTTTTCACACTCATATCACCTGTTGAGTGATCATCCACCAGTCAACCAACAAATATGTTTGCTTTTCGTGCCGCTTGTCTCCCAGACATTGCTGTTACTGATGAAGATAGGCACGCTGAGCCCTTGCAGCATCTAGAGATTTTAAGTGATAATACAGATATATACAGACATAGGCAGCGGGGTCGGTTGACACAGACAATAACACATTTGTTTGCTGATGACAGCAGACAATCTTTCCACGTCCCTAACTGCTTGTGCGAGAAAAAGTAACAGATCTTGAACAACACGTGTTTGTTTTGGTGGCCCCATGGCATACAAATCTGACAAAATATCCTTCGGCAGTCGTATAAATTACTATGCAAATGTTTCAGGCGCTGATAAACAAGAAGCAAATGGAACAGCCTCATACAGGAACAACAGTCATTATGCCTATCCACCGATGATCATTATGATTACGTTTCTGTCAACATATCAGTCATGACGACAAACTCGACAAGGAATGCCAGCAAGGAATGGAGGAACTGAAACCCTCGTCAGCATCAGCGTATCAACAGAATTCCAATCTAAGCACTGTATAACGACTGTTTTCCTTGTAACATCACTAAACACACGTAAACGTGCGTTTTAAAACAAAACGCACAAACGCAGTCTTATGTTGTTCCATCTCTGTTCTGTGCCCATCACTGAATTTATCATCGCTAATGAGTCATTCCATGTCTCTAATGATGTAGCCAGTCAGTAGCTGTTTATACGTATATGTAATATTAAGTAATATATATTTACATTTAGAAATTATTTCATATGGATATTAACATAGCCTGCCCTATTGCTGAACAATGTTGACAGTGAGGCGTTATGTCGGAGAAAACGTAAATACACTTTTTTATCCAGATGTTGGAGGGCGTCTGCTTTATTCCGGCTAGAGAAGCAGTTTCTACATTCTGCTTTTAGGTCTGGATTCAATTTTTGAGGGAAGTGCTTGAATTTTTTTGCGGGAGCCAGTGGCCGCCTAGACTTTGGTGGGCTGTAGGGACAATGCTCTGATAGCGGGCCCAGAGGGGAGAACCTCCCAGGATAGAAAACGACGCTTTTAAATTTTTTAACTATTCCGATGGTTTCTATTGAAAGATAATTTCGAAACTATTTTCTGACTCTAATAGTGCACAATAACAATTTCATCCGCTAACCTAACCCTATTTAGTTAGGTCACTGCTCTTTCATAAATTGCCATATTTTCTACTCTTTCTTTCTCACTCTGTCTCTATTTTTTCTTCTTTTTAGTCACATACCCGGACTAGGGGGTGTGAGGCGTGACTATTGAAAGTGTTCCGTTCCGAGCGTCCGTCTTTCTGTTTGTTTGTCCATCTGTTCGTCCGTCCTTTCGTTCCTTAGTTAACTCTACGCTCGTAGCCCCTCCCGGCGAACAGGGGTACAGAGTACAGGTGGGTGACTCCATGAACCCCTACCTTTTTAGACGGGGGCAGGGCGCTTATCACCCAAAGCCCTTACTTTATCATGCATTCCATTAACATTGTTTAATTACAAGTACCAGCTAAATTCAGTATCCAAGTTTGCGCTAAAGAGATTCGAAGATTTAGTTCCAAACTAGCACTTTGCTGTTTATCTATGACTTAGGGAATCTTTGAGCAATGTTGCCTGTTCACAGTCTTTTACATCAGCACAGTCGCAACGTACAAAAAAATGTGGATGATTTTATCAAACGCGTAACCCTTCAATGCTGTCCCAGTCCTACTAGCCCGACTACCAGTCCACAACCCACACTGTCAACACGTTTGTCAGCTCGGTCAGTTTTTCTTTTCAGGGATATCGTCTATTACGACTGAGGCCAATATCTTGATAGCAGAACCCTGTCAGCCCTCAGATTCTGCCTTCAACAGGGCAAGACTTTCCTGCTCCAAATTCACTTTTTTATCTGTCCGGTGTCTCTATTGGCGAATGTCTGTCAGGTTTGCTTCTGCTGTGCATCTTTTAGCCAATGAGCGCCAGCGAAGCATCGAGGGCCACAAACGAAGTGATATTACAGAATAATAATCAACAAACGACGACCGAGCGCTTAAATTATCAATACAACAAGAAGTACTTAAAACGCTCGAAGTGACCGTATGCAGACGCATGCGACCAAGGCAGCTTACCGTGCCCAAACACGTAGCAAAGAGAGGGTCGAAAGAAAGGGACAATGCAGATCCTCATCCCTTTCTTTATAACGACGCTGATATTTCGTCATCCAGTTTAGAGTTACGATAGTCAGGACATGGGGTATTGAAATGGTTCTTAACCGCAACCTCAGTTACTTTGGTAAATGTAGCGTCATCTGTAGTTTGACGCGGTTTAAAAGTTTCTGGAACTAATCGAGCCAGGTCCTAGGGGAGATCAATTTCATGTGACTTAGTCTTTCTGTCGATAATGTTTTAATCTTTTGCCAGAATCGTTTACAGTTAGGATCCTTGCTTATTTCATTCAGCTCATTCAGGGTTCGATTCTTCTGCTCACATTGTTTTTTTAAGCTCAGCTCTTTTAAACCCAGATACTTTTCCAAATCCTCTGTCGCATTAGTAGTTCTGAATATTTTTAGCTGTGTTGACCTCATTTTTTTCAGCTGCTTTTTGTAGAAACGATACAAAATATGCGATGCTTCTTCAGCACTATTCCCTAGTGCATGCATACAATGCTGCGTTCACACACACACACAGACACAAGGCTGGTCATCAAGATGCATAAATCAGCCAATCAGGACAGAGACAGCTGTAGCCACGCCGTCCGTTAACCATAGGGGCGCTTCTGGGTCCATCCATGCTAAAGGGGAGTCTTAATCTGTGGAATATTTGCCGCTATGGCCCTTCGATACTATGACGGTGTCAGTATTTCCGGCCGTAGTTGCTATGAAGTTCACAGTAACACAGCTGTTTCGTACACACCTTGGCACCATGTAAAAGCGCAGAACTACTGGAACCAATCAAATGACGAGCTCTATTTAGGATGTGTAACAAGCGGAGCCAATCAAATGGCGAGCTATATTTCGAAGGTCTTTCCAGCGACGGGGGGAAGGGAGGGAGAGGGGGATGTTCCGGGAGGAGGGGGATTTAGGGGAAGGGGAAGGGTTGGGGTTAGGGTGGGGGCTCGGAGTAGGGGATAGGTAGGGGTTGGGGGAGGGGTGGGGTGGGGCATACGCAGTAAAAATCTTCCAGAAAACTGCAAGGTTTTCAGTGGTGACCCTACGAGATTAGCATATTTTACGTGATTGGCTCCAGTTATTCTGTGCTTTTTCATGGTCTGGAGAGCATGAAAAAGCGCAGAATAACTGGAGCCAATCAAAATACATTCTTACGTAAAATATGCTAATCTCGTGGGGTCACCACTGAAAACCTTGCAGTTTTCTGGAAGATCTTTACTGCCTTTACAATGCAGATCCTCATCCCTTTCTTTATAACGACGCTAGTCTTCACACAGCTAACCCTGATATTACAGAGCTAACTGAACTAAAATTTCAAATTCTTCCCAATTTAACGCACTGGACACAACACCTAGGAAACCAGACGATCTCTTGATACCCATTTCAGCTCCCAAACTGTAACCATTGAGACCACGCTTACGGAGGATTTCAACCGAGTGACGCAAGCGATTGGAAATTCTCGTGCACAAATTAGTACCGAGTTGACTGGGACAATGAATCCGGACAGATCGGCAGTGAACACTTATAAGTATCGATGTATATATGTGTCACCTAGCAGGACACAATGTTCTAAGGGATAAAACACCGATCCCGTAAACGAGCTACGAATTTCTAATTCTATATTTAAAATAACGTCTGCAAGAACCACCGCTCTCACGAATTCTTTCAAGATTTTCAAATCACAAAGTCTTCAAATATTTCATTACGTGTGCGTAATGTCTTGTGGCCGAGGTTTTCCCTATTTGAAGCCGAATACTCAAAATGTTCACGCCTTGGTGTTCTCTTTGTTTGTCTGATCACAAGCAAGTGGTAAACTTTACTCAGGCTTCGTTGAAATCAGTATCTTGGGTGGTGCATTAAAACTCAACCTAAATGACCAAAAGACAGACACTGTTGATTCATAACCATAAGTGACGCCACTCGTTATCTCTTCCCGGTTTTATTTGTGTTGGTGACTCGGATATTCTGTTTACTTCTTCCGCTACAAACCTGGCCTAACGGATGACTTTCCCGCTGACCGTATCATTCACGTTTGCTGCTCTGTCTAAAGCGCCATCTGTCAGATCAGTTCCATCTTCAATGTCCAACAGCTGAAGCCACTAAGTGCTGGCACTCCTTGTCCAGTTTCTCGGTATTACCGATCTGCTGGCAGAAAATCACAATCATCGGTGTATATGCATAATGATTGTTATTCCTGTATGAGGCAATCTCATTTGTTTCTTGCTTATAGGCATCTGGAATATTTGCATACTATTTTACATTTTTCTCATACGAAATGTGTTTCCGATATTTCTGTGTGTTCCTTGCGGCAACAAAAACAAACACTTGTTATTCAAGATCTGATAGCTTTTCTCTCACAGGTAGGTAGAGACTTGGAAAGATTCTGTGATGTCATCAGAAAACAAATGTGTTATTATCTATGTAAACTGACCACGCTGCCGAGGTCCTGCCAGACACTGCGCATCACGTTTGAAGTCGGTTTATAAAAGGCCGACAAGACCTACCTTGGATACCTGCTTGCTTTCACAAGCTCACTTCAGCTACAGCTTCACTCGGAGACTCGACTTCAGCCCTTCTAACCAGTAAGTACCCCACTAAAGAATCTCATTACCTCTTTAAATCTAAATTCAGTCAAGAGGCTGATTTCTAGGAGATATTAACTGATCAGGCGTCGGAAGTTGTATAATCACAATGCAACCCATTTACTTTAGCGGTGTAACAATGTAAAGCATTGCGGTGAAGATTGTTTCGTTATTATGTCCGACACGAACAATTAATAAATCAAAACGTGGTCAGAACGGGCGTACTGACTGAGATTCAGGGTCAGAAATTACACGTTGCAATGTCTTGTTAAGTGAACAGCACTTGCTAAACACCGCTTCATTCTAACTTGAACAGGACCCTACGTTTGTGCATTCTAAAGAAAAGACAGTAGAAGAAGAAAAACCTAAATGATTCATAAAGAAGTAAAAAATAAACAAAAGAACGTCAAAACCATTCAAACCTAGAAGTGACCATACAAATCATAATTGTTTTACGTGTTGGGGTTTGGTGGGTCAAAGAAATCACACCATAGACTCTAGGTGTGATCCATCAACAGCCTTTTCTTTAATTAGGTCTTTAATCATCTTGTTAAGCCGCCATCTCGCTCTCTCACGTAATCGTCAGGCCAGGTGAGCGCAGGTGTTAGGTGCCAGGGGGTTCCTGTTCACAACTCTAGCCAGGATGTTTGGTCTTGTCCACTGAAGAGTGTAGCAGTAGAGGAGGTATCAAGACACCGGTTAGCCCTCTGTGTACAGGTGGGATTTGAATAAAAGCCATTTAGTCGGTGCCAGGTGCCGACCTGGTACGGGGTTAGTTAGGCAAGGCGGCAGTGACGCAACAAAGAAACTCTTAACTCTTGTAGTGTCGACCAGCAGCGTTTGCTGCAGCAAAATATAATCCAGTCAGATTACCTAATGGCATTAAGGACACACTGAACAGTTAAGAACTCGCGTGGATTTGGAATTCTGAAGAAAGTATAAATGTATTATGGTTTATTTAAAAGGTGAAAAGGTGTTTGTTTGATCAATATATACAAAGATGGTTCCCGGAAATCAATAATAGAATAGAAGAAAGAAAGAAAGAAAAAAGGACAGATAGGAGAAAGTAATAAAGAAGAGATTAAAGGGTTAAAGAAAGTGAACCACAAAGCTATTTAAAATTATTGTGCTAGCAATGACATGGATAGCAGATAATCCAAACATGTGATCGCTGAGGGATTCTTACCTTAAAGTCATCCAGATTCTGTCACTGTGATTCCTAGGTCTGACACCTATGCCTTATGTCTATAATGCTGCGTCTATCGCCTGTAACTGCTTTGTCCAACACTTGTGAGTGCTTTGTCCAACACTTGTGACTTCATTGTCTGACACTTGTGACTTCATTGTCTGACACTTACGAGCGCTGTAATTTCAGATCTCATACGACCATGAGGACCCTGCTGCTACTCTTGGCGCTGGCCGGGACAAGTCTGTCGGCTTACCTACCAGCAGAACGCGAGGTGGTGACCAGTGTGGGTTTGACTGGTGGTATAGACATACTTCTGTCGACGTCACTATCAATCGCCATCGCACCCCTTTCCATTGTGATTTCTGTCGTGGCGTCAATTTTGTTGCAAATAACTGCGGGCACTGTAATACACTCCTTGGTTAGTTTGGTTTCTGGTCTCCTGAACGCCGTTCTGATCATTTTGAACGCTCTTCTCAGTCCCGCTTGTCTTAAGCTCATCCTTGCAGCTGCTGCTTCGCTCGTCACTGAAGCTGTCGCTGCCGTCCTTAGAAACCTCTCTCTTGTGATCAGCGCATTGACAGGTAAGGAATTCATGGCAGCTTGCGCTGTGCTTGATTATTCAAGTCTTTACTCATGCAAGTTATAAGAACATACAAACAAGTCTGTTAGCACTTTAGTCAATTTAAGTGTGTGTGCGTTTGTGTGAAGAAAGAAATCAATTACTATACATTTAAAACCTGCTGTAAAGTTAATATAATATAATGTTTTTGTTAACCTGTGTGCAGGTCTTGGCTGCAGTACCCCGCCGTATACGTATTAATTCAGAGCGACGCCCAGTCTCAGAGTCTGTGAGTACTGTGTTTATCAGTAGGATGTCGCCTATGGCCGCTGGGTTGGTTTTATCAGTCACGGACTGCATTCACGATAATTTAAAGTATAACTGCGCAACATCTACAAGTCATGAAAATAGAATGATTTCCTTAATTACAGGTTCATCAGAAAAGTCAAAGAAATGACCATAGACAATTCAAAATGGCTGGCATCTTTTGAATTAAGAGATAGATGAATTGACATGTAAATGGTTGCGCATTCCTATACCTTATATAACTTCGACAATCTGCGCCCCACCCACACGCGCTCGCACGCACACACACACACACATGTGCAAATACATCCCACTAACACACTCATGTAGATTTACTACAATACAGAATTTTTTAAATAACTCCAACAAAGATACTGGCAGCGCTCACACAAAGCCGTATGCAGACGCCTGTGCCCAAAGGGAGCTTACCGTACCCAAACACGTAGCAAAGAGAGGGCCGAAAGAAAGGAACTTGGCAGATCCTCAAAAGTTGGATCTGCAAGTTCCTTTGTGTGAGCGCTGCCAGTATCTTTGCTGGAGTTATCTTTCGATAATTTAAGCGCTCTGTCCTCATTTGTTCTTTATTATTTTTAAATAACCTTTTTTTCTTTTTTCCAGTGGCATTTCTCTAACAACCAGTTCCCCATAACGGAGTTATCTGCCGCGGTAGCTCTTATGCAGCTGTGAGGACGTATCCATCATAGTTTGTGCTGCCACTCCAGCAATAAATTAAGCATACCACTGTCAAATGCACGAGTTCAGCTTTGTGTATTGTACCGGTCATTGTGTGAATGTAAATGATAACAGAGTGATAGTAGCGGTCATTGTGTGAATGTAAATGATAACAGAGTGATATTTCATAGTTGTCGGGTTCACTTGTGGTTGCGTTGGTTTACTTCTCTCTCTATCTGTGTGTGTGTGTGTGGACCAGATAATATCCGTCATAGAGGTGTCGGGTACCGCCTCACTATGTCCTCTAGGGGCCGTCTTAATCTGCCACAGGGATGCAGGGCCAGGACACTGCCACAGAGACAAAGCTATAAGTCGTCACACCTTCCTATGCGATAGTTTCACAAACTCTTTCCAAAGGGTTTCGTGTCTTAACTGCGCATGTCATAGTAATCTGTGTCCAGCCGAGCTAGTTTATAAAGATGGCGTCGTGTTATTAGTTAGAGAGAAACTTGCTTTAGCTGGTGCGATTGTAGTAGTATCGTCCATGAAGGAAGAAAAGCAGGAGAAAACGACGGGTAACCCTATTGTACGTCTTGACAGGAAAGCGTGTTATATGCTGGCACACAATTGTGATGGAGCGAATCAGCTCCGCAAACTTTCCTCTCTCTCTCTCTCTTCCAACAGAGGAGCAGGTCTTTTGCTGAAGCTCTCTACATACTTTAATGAGTGCCGCCGCTGCTGCTGTCCAACACCGTCCGTCGGCCCACGGCTTACTGCCTTTGTCCAGTCCGATCCCCCCCCCTTTATCGGGTGGGGGCGAGCCACAACGAAACCATTGCCAGCAACAGCCCGAGCTCGAGGGTGAAAGTGTCGCGCGTAGCACATTTTGTGTTTGTTACGCGCACAAAAGTATGTATAAAAACGCAAAGAATATATATACAAGAACATGGAAATATGTGATGGATAGAGGTCGCTTCGCTCTTCCTGTTAGTGTAAAAGACAGTTTAGTAGACTGAGGAGGAAATAAAGATAATTACGTTAAAAGGCAATTAAACTAGCTAATGCGAATAGATAAAGATAAGAAATATGCCTACAAACTAACCTAATCTATTAAGATGTTCGTTGAGTTTACTATCTAAAGAAAGAGTAATTCGAGTAAAATCCGAATATGTTAGTTGTTAATGTGTGTAGCTATTCTAAAAGAGTATAGAAGCGTTTAAAGAGAGTGAGCCTAGCACAGCACACCCTAAGATGACACAGTGCCTCACAGCCGCGGTTCGCTGGGCACCACTCGACCTGGGCACACCCCCCCCCCCCCAGCGACGCTGTGGCTGTGAGCGTGGTGGCCACCCATCACACATTAAACAAACAATAATAAAGTGTGTTAATAATAGTAAAACAGCAACTACGTTTACATACGATACCCATACGCTGCGCTGACAATAACGTCACACCAAAATATTTATCTTTGAAAAACAGTTTGAAGTGTTACCACAGACCTTACATATACAGATACTTTACTCGGGCAATTCTAGTCTGCCCAGTTGCGTACGATAACTCTTCACCGGGAAGAGTTATCCAGCATGACTTGGGGTCATGGAGCAAAACACGAGCTCTAGTACAGTATCGGCTTCCAGATTTAAAAGAATACATTCTTCGGCATTTTGTTCAGGAGCTAATTGTACAAACAGAAGAAGCAAACCAGAACTTAAAGGAAAAACGTTTCACGTGTTTACCGAGCGTATAAAGTTATAGTGTTTATCTCTGAACTCCATTTGCCAATTAACTATATTTTCTTCATAAAGGTGTTTTCAACACCAGGAGAAAAGACCTAGAGAATCTGTCAGCGGCTGAAATTCGATCTAAGGGGTGCAAGCTTTGCAGTGACCATTTTTAAAGCAACTAGTGGACCAACAGTGAAAGAAAACGTTTAAACTGGAATGCTGTGCCAACTCTATTCTCAGTTCCCAATCCCCCCAAAAAGAATAGATTGCTAAAGACCAAATGTGAATGAAAAGCGATTCTGACATGCTTCTTAAGGAAGTTCTGAACCAAGGGGAAAAAAAGATAGCAAAAGAATAATGAAACAGGTATAACTAAATTTTCCATATCCATTTAAGCAGTTAGGATATGTAAACATATAAGAGGCTAACCATTGACATATTTTTTTTAAAACTAATTTCATGCCAATCAGTTCATTATTTCCAGTAAATTGTCAGTTCTTTAGTGTGACATAATAAAATAACATAATAAAAGTTTTCATATTGAGATGACAATGTAATCTTTTAAAAGTGACTGTAATAACTTTATTATTGGTTGTTTCCTAATAAAATATGGCATTGTGCATATTAAAAAATATGTAATTGATGAATGAATGAATGATTTATAGAAAGCAGTAAAATTTAAACATCCAAGGGTTTTGCTGTACTGCTATATATTTTTTTTAAACAGAACTACTGAAGGTTAGGCATATGTAGGAAAGTTGGAAAAAATCATACCACTGCTTTGCTTATAGCAGTGGAAGAGAAACAACAGCTAGCAAAAATGAATACTTCAGTGGGTACCATGAACACAGTCTTGCAATTTGTTGTTTTCAGATAGGTCAATAAAATATTCATTGAAGAGTTGGTTTGATGTGTTAGCAGATTTGTTTTAATGTCTGGAGTCACAGACTAAGGCATTGACCCATTGTTTGCTTTGCATTTGCAGACAAGTAAAAAACATAAATTTATTTGCCATTACTAATCACTCTGAGGTGAAGTGTTTGAATAGTTTAATATAAACTGTTACACCATGCCAGTATGTCTATTTGTCTTGATGTCTGCAAATGTTTACAGTAAGGTAGGTAGCATCTGATTTTTTTTAATGCATTTTAGGCTGTTGTAAATTATCCCATGTTATTCTTCCCATACACAAACTCATGCAGTGTGCTGGATCTGATGGTATGGGCAAAAAGTCTGTTAAAATAATACATTTCAATAGGATTATGTATTTTTACAGTAGTTGGAGAATTTGCTACACAGTTCATTGATCTGCTTGTCTGAAATAAGACAGTTATGCAATGGAACTAACAGCTAATTTAAAATGCTAAGGAAGCATGTAAATGAATATTTATTGTGTGTGTGAGGGGCTGTGCGCGTGTGTGAATTTTTTTCTGAATGACTTCTTGGTGTGTGGATAAACAAAACAGGTGACTGCATTCAGGACACAACAAACAACGAACAAGCAGCAAATAAGAAAATACTGTGGATCAGAATGACTGCCATGCCTCTGTATGGTACATCCCAACAAACCATCCCATGCCGCGCCCGCATGGGATCCACGTGGGAAAACTTGTGG
>SMGT01000341.1:0-23073 GCA_004794575.1 Lanistes nyassanus | reverse complement strand
AGACAGACGGCATGAGGGAAACTTTTCCAGAATGAATTTTCTGAACTGCATGTCAGCAATGTCACATGATCCTAAAAGTCTGAGCCGGTTGTTAGTAGTAGTAGTAATAATAATATAATAACAACAATAATACGGAGTCTTAACTAGTGTAGTATCCCAGCATTATTCAGGGTGCACCACGCTTTACAATACATGAACTTACTATTTTTATAATAAAGGTTACAAGTCCTACACAACCAAACACTTACATGCACATTGCAGCAATAGTGCTTCTTCGCATTATCAATAAAGCACAAAAACTAGTAAAATTTTCAGAAGTCAGAAATTTCAAATGGGGAGAATTGCGAGATCCAAAATCAAAATGTTTGGCAGAGTTTTAACCTTGGAGAGGATGTGTGTGGGACTAACCAGACCAACTAATGGCGCTTCTGAAGGGGGGGGTGTGTGTGGCGGGAGTAGGGCTGGATGGCGACGTCTTGACATCACTGTCATGGGGAGCTCACTTAGTTTACCGACGGTAGTGACTGTGGTGACCTAAAACTGTCTGTGGAGATGGATTATTGTTATCGTGACTACAACCAGGCTCAGTTGATTGATGCAGTTAAAAAGAAAGGAAAAGACTTCAAAAGATTTTGGTCTGTTGTAATGGAAATTAAAAAAAGTAGAAACCGGGTGACACTGGAAGTCCCCAACAGAGTACAAGAACTGATGGATGTTTTATGGCGGTGTTCTCTATGAACTCTGCTGAACTCCAGCATATTTAAGAACAGACTGTGCACATACTGTAGATGTCTTGTTATGGCATGCTTGTAAAGGCAGAGAAAACAGTTCCAATTCAGGAGCCCCATCTTAATACTAATCCTCTGTCATGAATACACCTGTAAGACTTAACAAAATCTCCACAGAAGTATCATGCAGTGTGACTACTGGCACCTTCAAGTCAAAGAAGCGCTCCAGGATCTGCATTTCTTCAGCAGTCCAGTGATCCTGAAAATCTGCAAAAGTCCAAAAGTTTTCCATCCTGGACTCGGGTTATACAAACATTCAAAACATGGAGGTTTCTCCACCCCATGAATTGTTTTGCCCACACACCTAAGTCATTTTGCCCACTAAAGCCAGTCGCCCACACACCTAAGTTGTTTCGCCCACTCGCTAAAGTCAGTTCGCATACCTTAGTGTGTGCACAGCCAAGTCAACAGTCTGTACAAGACAATCAGATTAGTTATTCACACACTCACCATTATGCTCAGATTTGCTGAACCTAGGGGAGTTGTTGCCACTAGTCTCCTCAATCAAAGGAGTGTTAACCTCTGTCTTACCTAAACAGCCCTCTGAGAGAGACACAGAGAGAAAGAGAGAAAGAGATAAAGCAGGGCTCAATTAAGGTTCTATTGCCGTGGTAGTAAAGAGTGGTTCTGCGCCAGACACCAGAGCGCAGGTGGCGTTAGGGATGCAAGACAATAAGCGAACTGGGGAGGGGCGTCCTTGGTTACACAATCAACTGCTAGACTGTTGGAGCGGGGCGTGTACTCACTGGGTTTGATACACAGGCCAACCGTGAGAGAAACATGTAATCAAGTCTCACTTCTTACACGCTCTACTGCATACATCACAACAACCTAACTGCCAGGCCACAGCTTCTAAGGGCAGTACACGCCACATGGTTAGCACCTGAGGTCTTTCTTCAAATGAGTTACTGGACAGGTAGACCAGCAAACATAAAATCTCTTTCATATGCAAATTTTCCCTCCCCACTCTCTCTCTCTCTCACACACACAATCTCTTTAATACCGAGCAGTCTAGCAGCCTGAATACTTTTTCATGATCAAAGAAAGTTACTTTGCTGTCATCTTGGAACCACAGCCTGACCTACGGCCAAGGTGTTGCCCTGCTGTCTGACAGTCATCACAATGGCACTCCATTACCCACCATCACCTACCTCGCTCCCTTACTGGACGTAGCAAAGGTGTTCGAAACGAAACGAAACGAAACGAAATTTTTATTCCAACGAGGCCAGGGCCCCTTCTGGAAGGGGGAAGTTTACACAACGTGACTAAGTACATTGACAAAGTGGATAAACTTCTATACACCAACAAATATACCCGAATGGCAAACATTTTTTTTATGAGTTTAAATGACCCTTGACGTCACATCCCTATACACATCCATACCCCACACTGATGGCTTGACTGCACTGTCTTTCTTCCTCCACTCACGCAGCGACCCCCCACCCTCCTACACACACCCTGATTAGGTTGGCGGAACTGGTCCTCAAACTCAACACCTTCGAGTTTGACGGCCAGTGTTTCCACCAGATTAGCGGCGTGGCGATGGGAACCAAAATGGGCCCTAGTTATGCTTGTCTCTTCATGGGTTGGCTAGAACACAACATCCGCAACAGCTACACGGCCCCACACTAGAATTGTACAGACGCTACATTGACGATGGTCTCGGCGCCACTTCCCTCCCGGAGCCACAGTTACTGCAGTACATCCAGTACATACAACACTTCCACCCCTCCGTTCAATACACCTACACCATTTCATGCACCTCTGTCACATTCCTCGACATCAACATAACCTTGCAGAACGGCCATCTTGCAACCACCATCCATTACAAACCTACGGACTCACACTCCTACTTCGATTTCCACTCATCTCACCCACCCTCCACCCTGCACAGCATACCCTACTCGCAGTTTCTGAGACTCCGTAGATTATGCTCTGATGACACTGACTTCCATGAACAATCCGACAGAATGATAGACTTTTTCCTCGCCCGTAACTATCCCTCCAGACTTCTACACACTGCTAGACAAAAAGTTGCCGCCACACCACGCGCACTTACACTACAACCCTCCCACCACCACAGACACACAGAACCAAGGCCGATCGCTGTACTGACCAACCACCCCCACAACCTCCCAGTACGTAGGATCCTCCTTTCTAACTGGCACCGGTTGTCAAAATCCGAACCCGACCTCTTCAATAAACTCCCCCTCCTAGCATCTCGGCGGGATAAGAACCTGCGAGACCTTCAAGTACACTCCAAACTAAAACCGACTACCTCCCTCCCCCTTCCTGCGGCTCCACCCCGTGCAATGTCCCCCGTTGCCACACTTGCCCCTACCTTAACACTGCCACAACACTCCATACACCCAATACCACCTTTATCATCAAACGCAACTTCACCTGCACCAACAGCAACATCGTCTACGCCATCACATGCACCCTCTGTCCCACTTTATTCTACATCGGGGAGACAGAACGCACACTCAACACCCGCTTCTCAGAACATCTAGCTGACACTAAACACCGCAGAAACACATCAGTTGCACGTCACTTCAGCACACCCCACACACAGTCGACAACATGAGGGTCTGTGGTATCTGGAAAATGAAGGGCGACTCCATTGACCGTAAGAATATGGAGTCCTACTTCATTACCCATTTCGGTACCATGGCACCTACTGGACTCGACCTAAAACACTGACCCTCCCCCTCCTCTTCCTTAACCCCCTCACCCCTCTGTCTCTCTCTTTTTCTCTCACCTCCTTCCCACTCTCTCTCTCTCACCGACGCCCCCTTACCCGCGCTGCTTTTTCTCTCCCTTTCTCTCTCCCCCGCCCACTCTCCACCCCCACCCCTCTCGACCCTTTCCTACCCACCTTGCGATTGGCTGCCCCTCTTTTTACCCTTTCTTACTCACTGTCCCCTGGTCATTCTCCTGCTATGCAGCCTACGCGCCACTTCTACTGCAGATAAGTCTTTTTCCTTTTCGTTTTTTCGTCGTTTGTGTGTCGTCCTGATGAAGGGGTAGTGCCCCGAAACATGTAGATTGTCTTCGTTTTTGTCCCTTTCTAGCTTGGTACAGTTCCCTTGTTTTACATTGTATTTAAGCAGGCCATGCCAGCAACAGAGGAACAGATCCCCTTCGGGGATACCTCTGAGAGAGAGAGCCCTTCGGGGATACCTCTGAGACGCAGAGACCTAGGGAGACTCAGAGAGAACCAGGGGAAGCTGCAAGCTAGGAGGGAAGGCTAACCTTTGATGCCTTTTTGTTGGAGCTAGAGTCTGATACAGCTCCAATGGTTACGAGGAAGAGACCGAGACTAGCAAGGAAACAATGAACAGAGGTCCTATATAGTATAGAGGTCCTATATAGTAAGAAGTAGCTAGACAGTGCCATTCAGTTATGATGTTTGTAGCCTGCATTAGACCCTCGGCCAGCCAAGTAGCAGGTAGCAGATAAAGAGCACTTAGAACCCTTTTCGTTGGCCTCCATTGTTGGAGAGAGGGGAAGCCTGGGTGGTATGACGTAACAGAACTTTGCTTCACTTTTTTCTTTGCTGGAGGCTTTCTTGGTCACTGTCCTCTGGTGCTGACCTCTTGCCTTTTGCCATGATAGTGTTGCTGGTTTCATCAGAGCAAGAATCTGCATGCACAACACCAGAACTGGGGGTCACATGTATGTCAGCACTAACAGAGAGCCGATGGTCAGATCTGGAAACTGCAGCCTGATTGAGCAACTCCTCTTTGTTTGCTTTTTTCGTGGATGGCATTTTTGTGGGTGCTCCAAGTTGCTCGCATTTCTTGTGTTTTGTTGTCCTATCTGCCTTCTGCCTCTCTTGTCGACCTTTGTAGGCCTCTCGCATGTGTCTGCACAAGTTCTTATCAACAGGCTGCCTGAGAGGATCTTCCTTCTGAAAGGCCTCAACAGCAGACTTATTCATGGCCTTCAAGTGGAATCGAACTGTCTGCACTGCCTGGTAGGTCTCATCAATCATACTCCCCTTTGCGTCATCCATGATCCGACTCATGTCACTGAATGCACATTCGACAATTGGCCCATGAAAACTGGAAAGCAGAACCTTAGCCGCCTTAGTCAAGCAGGGGTACTTGTCTTTTTCCACTCTTTTCCAGTACTCGTCAACCGATATTCCATGGCCATGGTTGATCGTTGTATCCACATTGTACTCTCTAACTTCTTTTAGAAACAAATCCTTGTCTTGCACAAAATGGCTAGGCATCTTTAAGAGGTATGACGAGCAGGTTTTTGTCCGCCTCACCTCGGGATCAAGCGCAGCACACACTTTCAGTGCAGCTTTGTTCAGGGGCATCTTCTGCTGCAGGCTCTTTCCACAGGCAATGTATGCTGCCCTCACCTGCTTCAGAAAGGCTTTCAACTCTGGGTCCTTCTTCAATTTGTCATAGTCTGTGCCAGTGTACAGCGGTCACTCAATTGATTCTCAGCATCCTCAACATTTACTTTCTTGACATCTCTAGTGAGACACTCTGGAGTGAGGAAATTTCCACAAAATGACGTGAACAATTCCTGCTGCTGACTGTGAAGCAAGTGCATGGAAGGTTCCCTTCTTTGGAAAAAAAGCACATGCTTCTTCAGGTCTGGCAAAGATGAGTGTACAAGTTGATCAGAAATTCGGTTCTTGCTCGCCGCATGAACACCTTCTCAATAATGCGAAGTTTACAGTCCTTTCCTTTTTTGGTGAAGGTAGCAAACTTCTTTCGCAAATCCTTCTGCATGCTCACCACATTTTTCTTCCCAGTTTCAGACACTGAGCGTCGTTCGAACACCTCCTCCATCACATCCAGGTAGTTGGGCAAATCCTTGGCAGAGAGGAAACTGTAACAGAAAAGAATGTAGGAAACAAACAATCTCACTGTGTCCAAAGCCACATCCAGAACTGAAAGCCATCTGTGGGGCACATAGCACTCTGGAATGGTTGGCTTCAGACCTAGCACAGGACAGAAATTCCCCAGTCTGGCTTTCATGTCGCTGCTCCACTTGAAATCATTGTAGAGATCATTCATCAATCCCTCAAGATAGTTTTTAAAAGTCCTACAGAAGATCTTTGTAGCGTTGTGAACATGGTGGATGGAATCCCCGACAATGTCGAAGAGGTGAGGGGCATGTCTCTGCTTGATCAACGTTTCAAGGCCTTTCTTGGACCCCCTCATCACTGCACAAGAATCAAGAAGTACAGACACCAAATTTGCCCACGGAAGGTTGAGTTTTTCAAACAGTGTCTCAAGTTCATTGAAAATTGCTTCAGCTGTGACTTGGGTCAAACTAAATGCAGCAAGGTGATGGATGACAAGTCGCTGGGCAGAGGAGGAGAAATGAGACACTAAAACTGCCACCATACGCTTGTGGGTCTTGCTGGTAGCCTTATCAATGTTCAGGCTGAAAGGAGTAGTCCTCAACTCCTTTAGCAAGGAGTTTTCCAATGTTGCTGCCAACCCATAAACCAGTTTGTAGCTAGCGGTGTCCTTGTCCCCTAATTTCACATCCTGTAAGGCTGTGTTGTCATTTGCCATTGCCTGTAACAGAAACAGGTACATAAAAAAGAAGGTACCAAGCACACTTTTACTCTGGTATTTTATGAAAATACCTCGTAAGTTGGGAGAGAGGAATTTCATGTTTCATAAAGTGCAGTCAGGGTTCCCACTTACTTCTCTTCACAAAATTCGCAACCTTTTCCCAACCCTATAGCTAATTTTCCCTACCGCAAACAAATAGCAAATTATGTTGTAATACGTTAGTACAAGCGGTCTCATATACACAAACTAAAAAGAACTCATACTCACTTGAAGTTAATGCACAACAGAAGGGTTGTGAAGGGTGTTGGATTTTGTGCGTGTATACGCACAGCCCAGTGATATTTTAGTTCTGATATTAATACTGGTCGTTCGGTACTCAAGTTTGGGAAACATAAAGGGTGGGAAGGATGGCACCGCTTAGAGATTTAGAGGCAGCTCAGTAAATAGCGTAACGTAACTGAAAGCTCGGGGCGACCTACAGACAAGTGAGACGAACCCTCTGCACGAATGAAAAGGATTGAACGAAAATGCAATTGCTGTTTATTTTTCGTTTTACTCGATTTTAGTTCTCATTTTAGTTCGTTCACAGATCACAAATTTTAATTTTTATTTCGTTTTAGTTTCTCTGTTTGCATTAATTTCAGTTCTCGTTCTTGTAAAACGAAAAACAATATTTTTAGGTCTAGTTTTCGTTATGAAAATATCACTGTTGTCGCACACACACACACACCTTTCACAAGTTCTGCACTCAGCTTTTATTTTACAGGCTGGAGAACAGTATGACTGAAAAAAACTCTGAAATCTAGCGGGGTTCCAGCAGCTGCTGTCAGGCCCCTGGGGGAATCCCTTTTACTAACACACAAAAATTTTAGTCTACTGAAAACAAAAACAACCCACAAATACCATGGCACTAATACAGGTTTTAATTCTAAACCTTTGTGAACAATCAGTAAATTTGTTTCTCTGCAGAGTGGGTTTATTTTTAAAATTTGGAAAAGTAAAAACATAAACTTGTGTTTTCCAGCCATGGAGAAAATGATAAGTAGGTGTGTATACCTATTGATTGTACTCGGCGCAAAATGGAAAGCGAAATGTCAGGATTGGCGTAGATTTTTTTTCTTTTTAGTCTGACCGAACCCTATATATGAGGGGCTTATTTTTTTTTAAATTCTAGATTCTTCTCCTTCTTTGGATTGGTGTATGCTTTTACAGGTTTCAACACTACTGGAGGTTTTGGTTGCATCTACATGCCTCTTGGATCCCATGTGGTCCACAAGGGCTGTCAAACTGCGGTTGGCAAAAATCAGTTCTTTGTTGAAGAGCAGACAGCGTGCAATCCCCGGTTCAACTTTTCTGAAGCACGCTGACGCTCTCTGCTCCGAGCCGTCCGCTGACACCATTTATTGGTCCACTCCCACTTCCATTTGTTAACAATCTCTTCTTCTCGGAAGGGATCACCACGATTATCAGTGACACGCTCGACATTGTCGTCGAACAAACCCGACACAAAGCGAGAATCGCTGCTTGGAACAGAGCGGGTTGAAAATGGTGGCAGTTTCACAACGGCATTCAGAATTGATTGCGCACGTAAAAGTTATGCCAGTCACACGTGTAGCTGAGACAAAGCAGTATTGCGGGCGGCATTTAAACTGAACGCGTTACATGAATGCGGCGGAAAAACACGGATCGGGCTTATTTGGATTAGTCGGAGACTTGGATTTTGGTTTTTCTCGTGTGATGGAGCGGGTTCGCTCCTGTAACCTTTCTCTCTCTCTCTCACTCCAAACCAAGGAAAATACTTTGTCACAGAGGCCTTCTACATTTTATTTGAGGCCACCGCTGCTGCTGCGCACAGTCCCTTCAGCCCACCTCCCTGCCTGTACTGGCCAGTCTCGGCTCTCGTGGCGCGTTACATTGCCAGTACTGCCTCTCCTCTGGCTCCACCACTACTCTGAGGCCTTCCTTTGTCCGGCCCCGCAACCGGCTTTTACTGGGTGTGCGCGGGCTGCGAGGGAAGCAGTGTGCGGACCAGGCTCAGCGAGCCGGTAAAAGTGTGATGGCTACAGCATTCTGTGTTTTTTACGTGCACAAACCTCAAAATAACAGACCTAGGAATATATTTACAGAAACATTGAAAATATGCGATAAATAGAGTGCGCTCTGCTCTTCCTGTTAATGTTAAGGAAAGTTAAGTAGAGTGAGAAGGAAATAAAGATAATTATGTTTAAAGGCAGTTCAACTAGCTAATGTGGATAGAAAAAGATAAGAAATATGCCTACAGACTAACCTAATCTATTAAGATGTTTGATGAGTTTAGTATCTACTGAAAGAGTAATTCGAGTAGAAACCGAAGATGTTAGTTGTTAGTATCTGCAACTGTCCTAGAAGGATATAGAAACGTTTAAAGAGAGTGAGCCTAGCACAGCACGCGGTAAAAGGACACAGTGCCTCACAGCCACGGTTCGCTGGGCACCACACGACCTGGGCACCCCCCCCCCCCGGCGACCCTGTGGCTGTGAGCGTGGTGGCCAAAACCGTCTCCGTGATGGCTGCCACCCATCACACTCGGAACAATTTTTTTTAATCCTCGGAGCGCCGATTGCAGTTCTCAGAAATCCGCGGATCCGCGGAGAGTTCTCCAGCCCGATTTTACTTTGACCAAATCTTTATTTCCCAAACTTTCCCAACCCCATTTCATTTCCCCCAACCTTTCCCAACCTGGAAAGGGCCCCTTTAGTTTTCCCAACCTTTCCCAACCGGTACGAACCCTGGCAGTCTGTTTCATATTCAGATATGCTTATGGAAAGAATCACAGCAGTCTGTTGTTCACTGGAATTGTATGCTGATGTTTTAAAAAGTTTTTTAAAAGTACCTTGGCATACTGAACAAGCATTGGAACATCTCTCAGCGACATGTTCTCCGCTACAAAGGCCGACGTCAATGCCTCAAGGTTGGAGACCCTGTCTGCAAGAGGCGTCAAAGGTTCCAGATCTGCTGATTGATTCACAGTATTAGCCGCTTTGAGAGCTGGATCCATCCCGTATGTGCCCTCTCTGCCCAGTTGCTGACCTGTCAAAATAAAAATAATCATCAACCCCAGAGATTGGCGAGAAAGTACATTCAACAATATGACATCTTTCACCTGGATAATTTTCTTTATTATCTTTCACCTGGATAATTTTCTTAGTAAGCAAGTGACTGGTTTTTCATGAGGAAAGGTTTGAGAGGGAGGGATTGGGGGAGAAGGAGAAATAGAGAATGTCAATGGGCACGGTAAGCCCTCTAATAGAAATCCTCTCAAGTCATTCCAACAGAGACCTATTAAAAAGACTTGATTTATTCCTGTTCTAATCGTGAAATATTAAATTTATAACTAGGCACTGATTGAATTATCTTACCTCACCACTACTATCCAAAACAAACAAAAAAATGCAGTGTCAAAATACCTGGTAGATGGCTTTGGTTTCCGGATGCTTTAATTGGTTGCATCTGCATGCTTCTTGGATCCCATGTGGTCCAAAAGGGCTGTCAAACCTCGGTTGGCAAAACTCACTTCTTTGTTGCAAAGCAGGCAGCGTGCAATCCCCGGTTTGTCAACTTTTCTGAAGCACGCTGACACTCACCTCTGCTCCGAGCCGTCCACTGACACCATTTTCTCGGTCCATTCCCACCTCCATTTGTCAAGAATCTCTTCTTCGCGGAAGGGATCACCACGATTGATTATCAGTGACACGCACGACATTGCCGTGGAGGATATCCCGGATATCCGATGAAAACAGAGAATCGCTGCTTGGAACAGAGCCGCTTGAAAATGGCGGTGTTCTCACAACGGCATTCAAAATTGATCGCGCAACCGAAAATTATGCCAGTCACAAGTGTAGCTGAGTCATACCGTGGTGTGGTGGTGGTTATTTAGAGGGACAGTGCTTCCGCCTTGCGGTGATTTCGCACTATGGGGGATGGGGTCCTATTACTAAACTATGCACTGAAAGAACCACCAGACTGATGGCTGCAGTAAGATGGCCAGTGCGGACAGGCCGTTTAATGTGCGGGGAGATGGCCGAATGGAGTTTGCACAATGTTTAACTCCAGGAAATAATCCTTGGCCACACCAGGATTCCAACTAGCAACCTTCATCTGCTAGTCGGCAGCTCTCCCAACTGAGCTATCCAGGCCCCTCCAGTATTGCGGGCGGCATTTAAACTGAACGCGTTGCTGCGGAAAACCACGGATCGGCCTTTGGATTAGTCGGAGACTCGGATTTTTGTTTTTCTCGGAACCATTTTTTAAATCCGCGGAGCGCCGATTGCAATTCTCGGAAAACCGCGGATCCGCGGAGAGTTCTCCAGCCCGGTCTTTGTAGCTAACGATAATGTTCTGCTCTAGACAGCCTGCTGTACAGCTACAGTCTGCAGCTTGAAATCAGTGTCAGCCTGCAGGGGTCGACTTTTTTTTCACTTGCCTTGTCGGGCAAGCGACCATGAAGTTTACTTGCCCTACGTCACCTTGCAGTTGTCTAAACAAGTGTGTCCACATGCACATGCGAGACACCAAGATGGAAGGTTGTAACATTATTTTGACTGCAGATGCTACAACATTGTTCACAATCAAGTGATATCGATGAGTGCCAAGGTTAACTGCGTCGATGATTATAGCTAACTTGAACTTACCTTGCTAAACATCAACCATGTGTCGGAATAGTACGAAACGAGGGTCCTTCGAAAGTCCACGCAGACACTAGCAGATAAGATCCGACTTTAGGTCTATATAACAGTTTTTAAAAATGAAATGTTTTACCAAATGTTATACCCAAATTCACTGTTACAACTGTTTGATTTACATTTGGTTACACAGAATTTAAAGGTGTGTCTGAAATGTCATCGTCTTTCCGTTTCTGGTCAATAATCGCCATTTCGTTAATTATGGCTAAGTTAAGCTTCTGATACTTGTAAAAGTGCAAGCTGGGGCTACAGTAACATTTTAAAGTGTATAGAATCATTCTACGGACTTGGCAGAATTATTTCAGCTCGAGTCTTTCACTGTTTCGAAATGGCGATGATTTGAGCGAGGATGCAGACGCTGACAGTTCGGCAAAGCCGTCAATTTTGCAGCGTGTAGATTCCTTATAAGTACCACTGTCATCCCTCTCATGCAGATTAGTCATTTGATCAAAGCCGAGCTCTTCTCCCCGCCTGAAGCGAATTAGAAACATTCTGCGCCCTCGCTGCTTATTCTAATACTTTCTGCAACTTGTGCTTACTTTCCATTCCGCGTGAGGGCCGCCCGTAGTATTGCGATAAATGTGCGTTCATGACCTACACACTGATTAGTTTATAAAGGAGCAGCTTTAACAAACTATCAGCCAAACAAGACTGGGTTTCACGAGAGTCTTAAATTTATTTTCATCAAAGTAGCTTTGAAAGTAGCAAGCTATATTTTGTGTGTGGAAGCAGAAATAAATCATTCATGCAACCACCCAACACACACACACGAATTGTGTTGCATTAGTCCCAGGTCGTTCGAATGTCCCCAAACCTCACAGCAATACCCCAATATCATGAGAGATCTAAACTTGAAAATTGTCTCCATTTTGCAAAAGATAGTTAACGCGACTAAAGGCCCTTGGTCGTTGTCTCTGGCGAAGTTTCTGTTGGCTAGACTCCAAAATGACATTTAATACTGAGATATCTCTTCATCCGAACGGACAGTACTTTCTGGATCGGCTAGAGTGTCTGTCATTAAACATATCAACTTACAGAAATAAAACTATAAAAAACGCGATGCAGCACCCCCAGGCCTTCTGCGTGGTGGGGATGAGAAGTTTTCTACTTGAACATTTTCAAGACTGTTATGTAAATATGCTGTTGTGTGTAAATGTAAGAATAGATTGGATTCTGTTCTCTCGCAGAAAGATGTGATGTTTGCGAAGGAGAAAGAATTTGCAGATTATGAGTGTGGTATTGTGATGTGGGCAAGTAGGCCCCCTGCTCAGCCAAGTCAGAACGACGTGAGTGCGACCAGCACAGGCTGTTGAACGCCCTGCGGCTCTCGTGGCAAAGCCTTGACAACAGACACTTTTCTCCAAACGCGTTTGACAATCGGCAGTGACCATAAGACTCTGGTGGAAATATTCCACTTACTGTCTTTAATGTTCAGATTGCTGCAGGCTTTGCCAAGGGAGAATTAAGGTAAGGCGGTTAACACTGGACCCACACACGCAACCACAATAAGAACTTAAACTTTGAATTCACTTGGCGCCATATGTAATGTGAAAGGAAAGGAAATGATATTAAAATTAAAATCATGTAACTCTGGCATGATTCGAAGTGCTTAGTCTAAAAGAACTTAAATATACATCACATTAACAGCAGATGATTGGGCTGTCTGAAGAAACCTGTGGTTTTCTTGCCGACTGCTTGTCTCTACGAGTTCACCGCAAGTTCACACCAGAAGGCGTTTACTAATTTCGTTGCTCTGCGAGGCGTCGAAGACCGAAGACTAAACAAACGTTGGGTTTTTTCCAGCTTCTTGCATCGGCTGTTGTCGAAGAGAACTTGGCTGAATGAGGTGCACAAAGGAGATGCGACCAAAGCCAGGGATGGCGAAAGGTGAAAGCAAAGACAAAGAGCGTAGAGTGTGCGTGGATTACAGAGAAACAAGCTGTTGAAACAATGTTTGCTCTCAATGAATTTCCAAGCTTGGCTTGCTACCGGCTGGGGGAAGATTGATTTTTCAGAATCATTTCGGTGGTTCTTGATGTAAAACTTTTTCTGCAAACACGGCAAGGAGAAATTTATAAATGTCAATGCCTGTCTCAACACCAGTTGTGGGGAGACACGATCTCTAACGAGAAACGCTTAACGAGAAAAAGGTTCGAGTGTCAACATTATTCGGGGAGGAGAGACGTTAATGGCTTTCAGCTAAATGGGTCCAGAGCGCAAAATCTCATCAGAAGTCTGTAACTTAAGCTGAAATTAGTAGTATTCTAAAATTCAGCCTTGTTTGCATGCAAATTGCATATTGTTCTAGACAAATATTTTTACTAACATAGTCTAGATCTGACAATCACATCGCTGGTTGTTAATAATTTTCTGAAATGTCACGTTAACTCATAGAGCCATAATAAAAGCTATTCTTTGGCAAAAAATATCCAATTGAAGCATGGAGACTTCCAGGAAGTGTGCTGTGCAGGATCTAATGTTTGTCCGCAGGCGTCTTGTGAACATTTCAATCGTGTGAAAGAATTTTATTATAGATCGTACATCTACAGGTGTATGCTTGCCTTGTTATGCTTCATTAAGTTCTCTTTTGATGCCTCTCTGCAACATTTATCTCTGGGCAGAATACTTACGTCGCTCGTTACGGCTCCCAAATTAAAGAAAAGAGTTATTTTATAAATTATAGATCTTGCTTGTGTCACTAAACTAGAGATTCCTCTTGACACAGAGCGTAGTACTCATCTAGCGCATTGTAGCGGCCCCCAAATTAAAGAAAAGAGTTATTTTAGAATAGATCTTGCTTGTTTCACTAAACTAGAGATTCCTCTTGACACAGAGCGTAGTAGTCACCCAGCGCATTATAGGATTGTAACTGAGTTGGTGTCTCGCTCTTGATATCGTTTGTATACATGAATCAATTTGATCTTTTTTACCCAGCTCAGGTTATTTAATGTGCGTACAATTATTTAATTCAGAAAAATTATTTGTTAAACTAAAATTGTACTTTGCATAGCCAATTGTTAGTGTGTACGTCTGATGGTTTTCGACAATAAAAAGTCGGAATTTCATTTGCACTCACATTACTGCCAGAAGAAAAGAACATTGTTAAAGTAGATTTTGCGCAGTTTTACACAAAACGGAAATAAATATTTTAGGTCTTTCGCCTTGACTGTATCGGTAAGTACTTTGTAGTTTGAGACCCGCCTCACGAGGGCTAGACTGCACGCCCGACCAGCTCTCCAGTAATGCAGCGCTTCCCTCGGCAGCTTTAAATCTAGTAATTTCTCTGATACTCCCGATATATTGCCCGGCTGTCTCAGAGGAGCCCCCGAAGACAGCACATGAACAGGATGTCTGACAACATCATCGTCGTCGTCATCATCATCGTCGTCGTCATCATCATCGTCGTCGTCCTCGTCGTCGTCGCCGTTCCTCTCTCCCTCCTGTGCAGCACCTGATCTTCACAATCGCTTCCCTTATTTAGTCTGTCATGGCTTCTCCTACCCTGACCCTCTTGTCTTCAGCTCTTCTAACGAGCTTCAACGACAAGTTCTCATGTTCGCCTTGGCTGATCCCACCTGGGGTTTCTGATATGGTTTTGTTACTCTCTTCAGAGTCTGATGATATGGGAATATGCTGTAATGGTAGCCCAGAGGACTACCAGGTCTGGCTCCTGCTGAGACCTCGAATTCCTCTAAAACCCTCCCACTGTGGGTAGCCTAGCAACAGAGACCGTATGTGTCGTATGAAGCTTTCCACACACTCTGGCACACAGTGGCGTTGTAAAATATTCCAGACAGTCCTCTGTCAATGCTGTGAAGAGCCTTTTCCAAATCAAGAAAGATAATGTATAATGTTACATGCAGTTCGATTGTCTCGGTTCCACATCTGTATGCCCGTTTCAGTTGTGCGGTTGTAGCTGGCTGGTGTTTTTAATTTGGCTGGTTGGTATCAGTTCTCTCGTAGCTGGCTGATATTTTTATTATAGTTGGCTGATATCTGTTCTCTTCAGGCTGATTTTTGTTGTTTCTGTTGTATTGGGCCTTTGTTATTTTTGTTGAAGCTGCCTTATGTCTAGGCCCAGTGAGCATCTGGGATAGATCCCTGTTCTTGTGACCATTCAGGTAGCGAGCAATGCCTTAGTTTTTGAAACAGATTACTCCACCCACTTAAAATGGGACTTGCAAGGGTTGCTTGTCGTAAAACTCCTTAAACTGACGGACCATTGGTGCACTGTTTAATATAACCTCCGTTCCAAGACTGTCACGTGTTGGGGTCTGGTGGGTCAAGGAGATTGCACCATAGATTCCAGGTGTGATCCATCCTCGACTCTCCGGCCCTAATTAAGGTCTAATATTCCTTGTTCAAGCCGCCATCTAGCCGCTCACGTCATCACCAGCCCAGGCGAGGTCCCTGTTCACACTTATGATCGGGGGTTCTGGCCCTAGAAGCAATTTAAGGGGCAAGGTGTCACTTACCCTAGGGCAGCTGGGGTGGGACTAGTGCAGGTGTCAGGCTGACCAGGTGTGCTTTAGTTTGTTCAGGGGAGGATTACGTAGCTGGAGGAATCCAGTGACGCGTAGTATCGAGCATCAAGGGCTTTGATGTAGCCGATGGGTGTAAACGACCAAGAAGGGGAGGGGGTAGTTGTGCCCACACTAGGTGTCCACTTAGGGGCGTGTTCTAGTAGTTGACACGGGGTGTGGCTTCTACTGTCTCTGGCCTGATTGGTTGATACATGTAACCGCCTTGTTGACCACGTGCGTGTGAATGAAAGAATCTATGGACGAATGTCGAGAATAAAAGGACTGGTTTAGACAGTCGAATTATCTTCTGCCCAAACATCCTGTGAGAGGACGTCTTACGCCCAGAAATATCCTGTGAGAGGACATCTTCAGCCAAATCTACAGTGAGGGCTTCGTTAGCCTGAACTCCTGTGAAGAAGAGCTGCTGTGGTGAGACGTACGTGTCTTGTGGTACCAGTCTGTTGAAGGCTGAAGGGTCAGCTGCAGAATTTGAGGTGTCTCGTTCTGCTAGACGTGTGGAAGTCTAGTAGCGACAGCACGTGGCTTGAGTAGACCAGTTGCATAACGCAAGGGACTCTGCGAAGGTGTGTGATCCTTCCAGACTGGCGTGAGACTCTAGCAGCACGTGCTCCTCTGCTGTGGGAAACCTCGACGCTGACTGGGCGGGAGAGGACTGCAGAACGTAAAGGAGGGAGACCGAAGACCGCGGATAAGACAACCGTCTGAAGCAGGGGGCGAAGGTCCAGCCTTACAAGGAGGCTGTCTGTAACCGAGCTCTTGAGGTGAGCTCAAGGGGCTGTGTGTCAGCCTTTGGAAAACGTCATATCCTCTGTGGCGTGTGTGATCGTCGGCATCGAAGTCTGCTGTTACGTGGAGGTGTTCGAGAGGTCTTCAGGATATCTACTGGAATATATCCAAGGAAGGAGCGCTCCAACGTACAAACTGTCATGCGGACTGTAAGAATCATTCGGGAACGAGTGTTGTGTTCTGTGAGTGTTGTGCATCACGTGGTCATTCATTTCTCGTAAGCAAAGGCGAGATTGAGGTACGTGGTATGTCATTATGTTTAATGGCGAGGCGGGTGATGTAGGTTGGTATTAGATGTTATAGTAGACCTAGCTCAAACAGAAGGAAATTGCGGGGCCCCTAGAGTTGAAACGAGTTGTAACATATATTGTCTTGATTGTAAATACTCGCTGTTTATATCAACAATACATTCTTCTTTTTTGTGTTCACTGTATTACAGTCTTTTTGTTGTTCTTTATGGGAGACTGTAGGTGGTGGGGGCTCGGCCATATGATTAAGAAATCATATTAATTAACTTTAGTAATACAGTGATAGTGCCATCTACGCATATGTCACACTCTTGACGGTGGTCGTGAGAGCGAGAATAGGAGACGACCCGTCAAGAGCAAAAAGAAATCTCCCAAGTTGTGACAAAGACCTCTTGCCTTGGCTGAGCCAAGATCACTGTAATGAAAACAGACACAGGTGTGTAGGGTTGTCAGGGTGTGCAAGTCGTCATGGCAAGGTAGACGCACCACGATGACCACGTGACTCCATTTCCGTTTTAATCGAAACCACCGAGTGCATGTACCTCCCTTCTTGTATTTTATATGCATTTTTATATATGTGGAGAATTACATACACGGATGCTAGTCATACAACAGTACAGGAAAGCATACTGAGACAAAATGGAACAAAACACTTCTAGAGAAATGGCAGATTTGTGTAATAAGGGCACAGTGTTCCAGTTAAACACCACATGTACTCTTTTCTCGTGAGATTTGAACGAGACTATTTTATGTTACAGTACGAAGATGCTTGTTGAAATGATCGTGGCACGAGGAACTTGCAGCTTCTGACCTTGCTGTCGTAAAACTCTAAACTGTACCACAGACGGTGAGGATGATGGCGTGGGGCCGAGAAACCTGTTTTGTTTATCTGATATCTTTGTTGCTGCGTTCTGGGGCTTGCCTTTTATATACTGACACTTTCTCCCAAACACAGTCGATGTTAAGCGATAGATCTTACGGACACGTGACGCCTGCAGTGTCTACTTCAGTCTCTATTGTTCAGAACGCCACATCTTCGGTAGATAATAAAGTTAGTTACAGTAAAGACTCAAATGACATCTTGAAGGATTTTGCAACGAATACAGTCTACGGCACCACGACAAGAAGCACTACTCAAGAGAATCTGAAATCTGGATCTTCTCAAATCCCAATGCAGTTACGCCCTGTAGTCTTGACACTGCCGAACTTCACAGAGTGCTTGAACTCCACTCGCAGTCTTCAGTTTTACACAAACAATACTGTGGTTGATATTAGAATTAATTCCAGCGACAAACTCCCACGACTGTCTACCTGTGAAATCCAGGTCACAGCGCCAGAAGCCATGGTATTTCTCATCAGCGTGATCTCGTTGAACGTGCAATGCGTGTCCTTGCAACTCCTGTTGTATGACGTCGGCGGCAATTACTCACGACGCCTGATGAACTGCTGCAACAGCGACATCCCCGGCGAGCTGTGGACCTACACCAACGTCGTTCGGATGATGTTTCATGTGACCAGCGAGTCCCAGACTTCTCGAGTGGCGTTGAACTTTACAGCCGTTTGTGTCTCCGAGAGACCAAAGCTTGAAGTTGTCTTCATTTCTGAAACTCGAGGTAATGCGCTCAGATCATTTGCTATTTATATTTTGTTTTTATGAAAGTGATTGTCTATCTAATTATTAGAGGCCGTGATTTCCTCGTGTGTTCCTCTACAGTGTATTTGTTGTCCTCTAGTTACACATCCCTTGAGTATCACAGTTTTCTCGTAAAGGAAATCATCGAGAAGAATTACATCTGCAGAACTAAAGCAAAATTTTAATTATTTTGTGAATTAATGTTTTTCACAACTAAAGAAAATCCGATTTTAGCAGGAAACAGTTCATCGTTATAGGAGTCCAGTCTCATAACCGTATGCGAAACATTACCTGACAGTAATGCGAAGGGTCCGTTCTTTATGGCAGGTTACATACAAACTCCAAAGTGGAATCTAGGTAAGCCGTACCCAGCGCTGATGGACAGCTGGGTAAAACTAGACTTTCCAGGACTTAGCGGTGTCATGGTGTCTATACCTCGCATGGACGTCGAAGGTGAGTCAGCGACCTTGTGTCCGCGCGACGGGTTGGAGCTGTTTGCCAATCAAACATTTAATCAATCTTCCTGGACGAGGTGCAGCAACGTCTCCTTGTCCCCAAGACTGTACGCTGCCAGCACGCTATACGTTCATTTTTACAGCAACGAATACGGAAAAAATACAGGCTTCCGACTTCTTTTCACATTTCAGAATGCGTCTGCCCTTCCGACATTATTGGGTGATGGCCGATGGAACTGTTCCGGTGTAAACTGGACTGAGTTCCAAGATCTCTTCCCGTGTAACTTGAAGTCAGACTGTGTCGGCAGCGAAGATGAGGCTGGGTGTCCCTACGCAGGTGATCGCTGTGGGACAGGCCAGCCTTCTTTCCAGAACTCATGCTATATTTGGGAGAAGCCCCGAGGTTCGCCCAATATCACCTGGAAAGAGGCGTTTGCGTTTTGTCTTGGGCGCGGAGCCCGTCTGGCCAGTCTCAACACTCCGGCAGAATGGAACAACGTAGTCAGTTTGCTGAGCATAGCTAACTTCCAGATCGCGTACGTTGGGCTGCTGCAAATGTTTCAAGTTCGGCAGATGTAAGATGTGGTATTGTACGTGATGTTTCACGTCTTAGTTTGACTTTGGTTGCTTTGTTACTTTATTGTACAGTGAACTACATGATGCATTTGCTACCTCATTCCAAAGTCATGTCAGTCTGCATGGTCTTAAGACCTAATTTCCCTGTGATGTTCCATCGCTTCATAAATATGTCTAACTTTGACTGAATTGTTATTCCCGGCGTTCGATATGTGTCGATTTTTTTCAGTATGTTCTTGTTGCTGTTGTTTTAAAATTATGAATTTCAAATGTGAAATGATCCACTCAGTATTGACATGGTCTGAAAAAGACAACCAAGTTTAGGCTCAAAGATGCTCATTAGAAAAAAAGAAATCAAAGAAGGGCTTTATTGTCAAATGTTTTACAGCTTCCTTAGGGGAAGCAGATGACTGAGGGGTTAGGGAATAGGCCTCCGAACCCGAAGGCACTGGGTCTACACCCGTGAGCCCAAAAAGTCTTCCACCAGTTGACCCAGCTGGGATTGGGTACCTTCCCCTAGAGTCAAGGAAGGTATTATACATTTGATATTGTATATTAAAATGTTGCCGATCAGCATTATCCTCCTCATCATTTTCATTGTGGTTTTATTTTTCTGTATCATCGTGAAGATATTATATTTCTTTCTTGTAGTATTTGTTTTCTTTTCTGACAACAGGTATCTGAATGCATTTCAGTGGAGCGATGGAAGCATAGCATACTACAAGCCACTTACTGGCCAGGTGTACATGCCAGCGTGCGGCCTTTTTTCCAATGACAGTTTCACCCTAGGTGTCAAGTTGAGGGAGTGCGACTTGCTGAAATGGGCGCATGTTCTGTGTGAGACAGAAACGCAACCAAACCTCCGTTTGCTGTTAGCGCACACCGCACCCAACGTCACTTTTCTAAACGCTTCATTCTGGCGATATGACACCACTAGAGTTGTCTGTCCACAGGGCCACGTGACACATAACTTCCTGTCATGTGACGTAGCCAGCGCCTGTTGGATGCCGAGTTCTTTTTCGTCCTGCGAGGCACCGCTGTCGACTCTGCCCCCAGCGTTTGACTGTCTCAACGGTATTGAACAGGTGCCGTATACACTGGTTTGTGATCATCGGCCTGACTGCAGCGACAGCAGCGACGAAAGTTTTTGTGAGTTTGCCTCATGCTACAGCAAAGCAGCATACGACTGTGGTAATTTTCAGGTAATTACAGCTACTTATAGTGACAATCTTTTAGAAAACAACAGGCTTGCTCATAAAAATGCATCTCTTTACTGTACACACTCCCGAGACTTTTTAAAAATAAAAATCCTCACAGCTTCCATAATTACGGTCAGAAATAATAGAAGGGACAGACTAAGAAGGAATGTGTGCAAAAGGGATCCACACGGTAGGGGACGCAGAGAGCGAGAGAGAGCAATAGTACTGATATAGTTTTCATCAACGACGATTTACTGATTTCAATGTCTGTATCTCGCAAACTTTGATGTACAATGCGTGCATCAAAAAAAAAGACACGGCCATCGATAATTAGACAATGAGATAATATAATTATATATAGTTATGTTATTGTGGGCCGCGAGAGTGTTTACAGCTCAAAGTATCACTGTCACATGTAAGCATCCGTACACTTTTCTCCCTTTCAGTGCATTTCGGAGGACCAGAGGTGTGACGGCGTTGAACAGTGTATTACAGGTGCAGATGAGGCGAAGTGCCTGCAGCGAAACATTGCGACTCAGCCTATAGTTCCCCCAGCCATCGTGGATTTAGACAACAAGGGACAGCTTGTGGTCAAACCTCAGGTGTCGTCATCAAGCCAGCGATACCCAGACTGCCCTCAAACCCATTTTCAATGTCCAGGTGTGCAGTACTACTGTCTGCCGGTCTACCTGCGCTGTAACGGTGTGTACGACTGTCCTACCTACTCAGACGAAGCAAACTGCGACACGTACACCTGTCCTGGCTTGTATCGATGTCGCGCCTCGCAGGTCTGCCTTCACCCTAATCACTTGTGCGACGGCTTTAACCAGTGTCCACAACACGACGATGAACTGACGTGCAACCTCACCTGTCCTGACTCTTGCACCTGTTTTGGATTGGCATTCACCTGTAAGAAAGCAATAATAGCAAATTTGTACCCAGACCTTCGATATCTTCACGCAGATGGCAGTGGCATGACTCTCGGAAGTGTAAAGTCGAACAAGATTCTCATTTACCTCAGCCTAGCACATTGCAAGCTGGAGAAAATGGAAGACGTGGTTTTTCCTAACCTACGTACCCTGGACCTGACGGGAAATAAACTAACTGCTATAAAAACTGGTCAGCTGGAACTCGTGCCAAATCTTCAAATCTTAAAACTTGCTGGTAATCCTTTGATATCGATTTTTGCAGAAACATCTAAACTCTTGTCATTTCCAAGACTCCTCCACCTGGACTTATCTCAAGTCAAGATGGACACACTAGACCCAAGCATTTTGAGTATATTCCCTAATCTGAACGTTTTAAATTTGTCTGAATGCGGCGTTGATATTGTGACTGAGGACGGTTTTCGTGCTCTTGCGCAATTAAAATCGTTAGATCTTCGCGGATGTTCGTTACAAGTCTTTCCGCGTGACCTTCTAAACGGCCTTGACCTCCTGAACGGTTTATACACAGACAACTACAAGCTTTGCTGCCCAGCCATGCTACCCGAAAAGTTCAATCCGGTCAACTGTCGATCCCCTCGTGATGACATATCTTCATGTGACGCGCTCTTGAAGTCCGATTTCTACCGAGCGATTTTGGTAGTCTTTGCCACCATGGCAACGCTTGGAAATGTCTGTAGCTTCGTCTATCGTGTATTTGTAGAGCGAACGTTGAGCCATTTAGGCTTCTCCGTGTTTGTCGTTCACTTAAACGTGTCGGATTTTATTATGGGAGTGTACCTGGTGATGATTGGCGTGGCCGACCGGGTGTACCAGGGTAGCTACCTGTGGAACGACATCACCTGGAGAAGGAGCGGCGTGTGCAAGGTGGCCGGCTTCCTGTCGCTGCTAGCCAGCGAAGTGTCTGCCTTCATCGTGTGCCTGATAACGCTGGATCGCTTCATCGTCCTTCGGTTTCCTTTCATCAACTTCCGGTTTACCAAGAGGTGGGCTCACCTTGCCTGTGCGTTGGCGTGGGTAGCGGGCATAACACTGGCCTCCGTTCCTCTGCTACCGGTGACGTCACACTGGCAGTTTTACGGCCACACCGGCATCTGCATTCCGCTTCCGCTCAGCAGAAGTGACTACCCGGGCCACGAATACTCGTTTCAAGTTCTGATGGTGCTGAACTTTGTGCTTTTCCTACTTATTGCCGTCGGCCAGGCGTTCATCTTCTGGTCTATCCGTACCAACAGTATGTCTGTTGGCGACACCACCAAGAAGTCAAACGACTTGACCATCGCGCGCCGTCTCCTTAGCGTCGCTGTCACCGACTTCCTGTGTCGTTTTCCCATTGGATTCTTGGCGCTTCTGGCCTCACAGGGCGTCGCTGTTCCTGGAGAGGTCAACGTGGCCATAGCCGTCATGGTCTTGCCAGTCAACTCGGCTTTGAACCCGTTTCTGTACACGCTCAGCACCATGCAGGAACGCAGGCGACGCCAGAGAGAGGTCAGACGCATGAAGTTGTATTTGTCTCGTGTCAGCAAGACCTCCGTCATGACAGTGGAATCCGCCGCGAGCAGTTCACCCGTGACATGAATGTAATGACTGTAACAGTCGACGACGACAGAGATGTCACCTCAAGTAA
>SMGT01000340.1:12574-23169 GCA_004794575.1 Lanistes nyassanus | reverse complement strand
CCCCCCCCCCCCCCCCGGCTATATTAACTGGAGCCAACTGTGAAGCAATCGGCGGACACTACAAGTTCCTAACTGTGGACATCGAGGTCCAGTTACTGCCACAGCTGATGACATTGGGCAAATGATGGAAGAATGCAGAGGGGTGGACTCTTGTCAGTCAAGGAGAGAGGAGCTCGGGAATGAGGGAGTATTGGTGAGACATGGAGCTGTGAGATGTGGCATCTGCAGTAATCCTGTTCAACATCGTGAATAAGAGACTACACAGTGTGTAGAGTAGCTGCATAAGTGATTAGCGGCCCTGCCCATTACTCTAGTGTTACCTGTTTGCAATTAAATGTAGAGTGGACTATTGTGTAGAACAGCTACTGTGAGGAGTAGAGACCCAAGACAGTGTTTTCCTAAAGTGATTGCAAGAACACAACTGTCAGTCATTCTTGTAGGAAGAGATCTGTTCTTCTCTCTGTCGATCAGTTAGAGTGATGAAGACACAGTCAGGTTGACTTTTATTAGCCAGTTGGACTATCAGAGAGGTGATCTATACTGCAGACGTTTGTGCGACATCATTCCTGAGAGACATTCAAACTTTCCACCATTGTGCTGAAAAGTGACAATTCCTTCTGTACATCATGTAAGTGTTCGCTGTGAAGACCGGTAACACAAGTCGGACTCTCTTCCCAACAGCATGGGATACAGGTCGAGCAACATCGTCTACTTTTAGACTGTCAGTATCGTGCTTCTTACTTTGCTCATAAGTAAACAGTGTATGCATGTAGATACATGGCATACGTCTCTGTGAATAGTGTGTGAGAGCATGGATGTTGCTTTTATGACTTATGATTAACTGTGTATACATGTGAAACTCGAGTTGTTTTACCAGTAGACTAAATAGTGTAATGTTCCACCACTGCCTTTCTTGCCTTATTTAGACGTAAAGTGACAAGCTAAGGGGGTGAGGGCTGAGCTGGATAATTTGATATTGTGAGAATAGTGGCAATGATCGACTGTAGTAGTTTCTTCCCCTTACCTGGCTCATATTTATGTTGTTAGTGTTCTGATAAGAACAACCCCATAAACCATATATAAGCCTTATACCCCTAGACCAGAAAGACAGCACCCCACATCAATGCTATTATAGATAGAACACTTGCAGAGGCTTCAAACACCTGTACACTTTTTTTTCAGCAGCAAAAATCTCATTGTGTACCATTGTACCAGTAATTACCTTTGTAGTGCAAATTAACTAACCATCACAATCAGCAGATACCCCACAGCATTTCCTTGAGCAATTAAAAATAAAGAGCAATGCATGCAAATTATACAAACTAATGAGTCAATTACTTGTCTTAAAAAATCATACAGATAGGCAAAATGCTGGACGGTAAAACAAAATTAACGTCTGGCCATGGACTTTAAGTGCATATAAGAAGTACATTGAGATAAAGGTGGAATGTGCTTGTGCACATTTATATTTTGTAAAAGTGGAGTGGGGTGGGGGGAAAAGTGGTGGATACCTATGTGAATATATGCATGCATGAAATAAAAAGGATTTTGTCCAACCATGCACAAAATAAATTGTTCATGCTTAAAAAAAGGGATTTTAAGAAACCCAAACTCTATCCTCTCCCCAAAAGAATAATAAAGTATTTTGCATTACATGAACAGTTTTAATAAATCAGTTTTAATTTAATGTATGTAATCAACAGTATTCTTCAACTCTTTCAGTCTGGACAATCCAAGCTTGTTTCCTCTTGCCCGTAATAGCAAAAGTGTAAAGAGAAGACGGCTGCCTTGCAATTAAGGGCAGAAAATACCCCACATTTATCCCCATTTAGCAATAAACTGAGAACTGTGAGACGCATTTTCAGGAATGGAAGAAGACATAAGTGTTGCTGACATTTAAAAGCATGGGTTGAACTAGGCTGAAAGAGTTTAATGTGGAAGTGAAGGCAAACGCAGCGAAGTACAATGGACAGAATTGGATCTTCACAATGAAAACATAAAAATACTTCTACATCTTAACTCTTGCAATTCATGCAACATCTCACTTCTTCCTGCACCGACATCGACAAGGGCACTTCTTCATGCTTCTACCCCGATTATCTGCAGGAGGGAGGCAAGAAAAGACGAGGTGGGGAAGTTGGGAAGAGTAGGGATCACCAAATTAATCAGAAGACACTGTCCAGATTAACTCTGCAAATTCATCTGATGTGGTTTTTTGCCCAGTATTTACAGCCACCGCTACAAATAAAACTCTTTATCAACTATGTTATTTATCCTTACTATCTAATTAGCCATTACACAGCTCAGGCATCACTTAGGTTTCACAGAATACTAGAAACGTTGATTTCAGAAATGACTTCTAGTAAGATAAGTTGCATGCAGTCTGTAAGCTTCTGGGTCAGATGTGTACATCACATGGTGATACACAATACCAGCAGGAAATCTGTGTATGCAAAACTTGCTGGCTAGGAAGGCAGATGAAGAATCAATCTATTCCAGCATGTAACTTTCCTTTTATTCTACATCTAGACAGTACATCATTAAGGTTAGCTTTAAAAAAAGGTACTTTCAGTTTTGTCTTGACAAATGTATCCGTCATACAATCAGAAAACCTGTACAGTAGAACCTCTGTTTAACAAACCTCCCATTTACAACTACTCTTCTTTCCGGAGCCTCATATGTTTTGACAAACACTTTCTACTATATAAACATCATCCCAGTTGCAAACCTCTCCCTTACCCGGCTTATGACCTGCCTTTTGCTGAATTTTATGACCTGTGCTTATTTGTTTGCTAAAGTATGCTTTTCACAGCTTAAGACTTGGTTTTACAAGTTTTGTTGTTGTTGTTGTTGCTAAGTATGACAAACATCTGGTTGTGTGATTTATTATTCGAAAAAGGTTCTGGTGAGAATTATCAACACCATTTTCATATTCTTAGTCTCGCAACTGCCAGCCATCATTGTCAGAGTTCACAATCATTCCTCAAGAAAATGAAAGCTACTCTCCTTGAACAGAGCGAAATCTATACAAAGATGGCTTAACATGGCTGTACAGATGCCAGGTGAATTTCGGCCCTTATGTGCCGGCATACTTGGTGCATGCTTAAAAAAATTTATGTGCTACAGACAAGAAACAAACTGATTTTTAAATTTACATGTATACTGAATAAAACCTTTATTACCTTAGTCTTTCTGTCTAGTCAAAGTTAGTCAAATCCAGCAGCAATGGGCTGAGATCCGCTTTGCACAAAATGCGCCTTATGTATTGCTACATGTCCACCCTTTTGAAACCTAAGGGTGCACGCAAAAGCCCATGTTTCTCTAAGCCAGCTTTTATTCATGGTCAAAAGGAAAAAAACCTTCATAAATGGCAATGCCTAAGCTGCACATTAAGCACAGTTTCTTTCCTTTAACAAAACTATGGGAAAAATCGGGAATTCCCACAAGTTGTCTCTTAAATGTGCGCTACTGGCTCATTATGGCATAAAAGCTATTGCTTAAATAGGTGTGACAGTCAATGACTTTTTTCCTGAATTTGAATCAACTGTGCTTGTTAATTGTAAGGATTTCTGCCGCCATTTTCATAAATTCTCGTCTGCCCGCGATCGTTGTCAGACTTCATAATCATACCACATGCAAATTCTTAAAATAAAAAACTGGAAGCCACTATCCTTAGTGGACAGAATGAGAGCTTCAGAGCAAGAACAAAGAAACAGCAGACCGTCCTGGATTTCCTGAACCCACAGCAGCAACAGTAAATGTGTGCACTGCATGAAACCACCATTGTGACATTTCTTTATCATAAAATTAAAAAATTATCATCTTTGCATTATAACTTCGAATGAGGGGGTGTTCTCCATTTGTCCTTTGTACTCCTCCCTTTTAAGACCCCTCCATTTTAAAACCTTATTTTAAAGTTTTCGCAAGGTCGTAAAACAGAGTTTCTACTGTACAACTATCGGGCCACTTGCACCACTCCTCCTTTTTCTCCACCCTCACCCCAAAAACAATCCTCCAAACCCACCACATCAGAAATATTTCAGCAAGCCAAGATGAACATAAACATGTACCTGTGATGTTTCTCTTTGTTGTGAGGCAGTGCTACATCAAACTCCTTTTCCACTTGGTGATCGAGAGCATCGTAAAAGTCTTCTTCATCCGACGGAATGGAATCTGCAAGAAGAAAAATGCACCTCAGAACTATACAGAAACAACCTGGTCAAGTGTTCTGCTTTATTCTGACAGAACAAACGAGTTAAAAGTACTACTGTTTGGATATCTTTACACCACTACACAAGTGGAAGCACAAATCTGCGTGCGTGGACAGAGCCAAAAAGCAAACAAGAATTTTTATTTTTCTTAAGAAATTTAGTAACAATTATGAGAAATTGCTCACTGCATGGTAACACACATTTATTCTTTCACATGCATATTGCCATGCTGTGCTTGTCATTGAACGCCAAGTCAGCAACTAAGTCTACTAAGTACTACATGCAATACTACTGCAGCAAAACAGTGGGTGAGATTGCTCAGTGTTCCTCCAGACCAGGTCAGAGTTCAAATCCTGCCTGAGCTTCACAGGTGCTTCGTGAGGGGCGACCATAAAGAAAGTTCTCCGCATCAAGATTAATCAAACTATTAAGCAACCAGTCCTGTAAACAGGTGCAATGTCTAGAGAAAACAAATGTGCCAACAAGATCCGACTCCCAACTAATCAAAATCATGTTACAACTCATCTGGGATCCTAGTTAAATTCATGATACATATTACAAGGAGAGAGACAGCTCTTGCATTAACCTCATCTACTGCTACAATTCATAGTTTCTCACAGCATCTAGGAGTGTGCCCTGGAGGGTTCAGGCCATGAAATGTTGTCTGTATGTGTATTAGTCCTGGAGAATTTCATTCTTAGGCCCATCCCTTGTTGGCATTTTTAAGTGTCAAGCCCATGCTCCTGGGCTATTATCTTTCACTGGGAATCTCACATCTTTCTCAATAAAGATGGCCTGTATGAAAGGGCACAAAAGATTGTGGGACAACATGAAGATAATGTAAACACAGGGAAGTCCAGCATTTGCCCAGATACATCAAAATTTAGCAAAATAACTTGGTGGTTCCTGACAGCATGTGTGTGTGTGCGCACCAATCTGTGGTTGTTGAGAATCAGAAAGAGAAAGGAGGAAGAGTTTTGTAGAAAAAGTATGCCTAACTGATTGAACAAGATCCTCAGGTGCTCCTCTCTCTCAGCAGGCATACATCTTCATTGCTGAACATGAAGGTCATACTAAAAATGAACAAAGCCAGAAAATGTCAGGCTGTCAATCACCTCTATATCCCCATGCCTGCTCTTCACAACATACAACTCTTTTGACGAAAAATGGATGACTTGAAACAGAAGACACTATCAGCTTGCTCTACCCTAGATTTCCTTCCCCCATGTCCACATTTTTGTTGTTGTTAGACCCCACTACACTACATAATGGTTTGGTGGTGGCAGTGGCATGGGGGTACAGGAGTAAATCCAGTTCTACAGGAGTTGACTGAATGCTATTAAACAGTGGTCGCACACAGCTAGTCTGACCATCTGCCAAAATTAACAAGTTCTCAGAATTGAAATTCATTTCAAGAGAATTTTTCTCTCTCCATTTTCCCATGAGCAGAAAATCACTTGACAAGATCTTTGAGGACTCTTGTGCGTTAACAGCCAGATAATTTCTTGACCACCTACTGTCATCTCAGCAGAGCTGTGATGTGCAAGACTAGATTTAGTCAAACAGTGTGGGGAAGGCCTAGCTTGGGGTTGCTTGTGTCATGCCAATGACCGCCTGTGTCAAGCTGTATCTTCAGCTCCCTTAGGGAACAATCAGACCATGGCACATTCTGGAGGTGTGGCTGTCAGCAGTTGCACAAGGGATGGGGGAAGGGAAATATGACATCATCAGGTGCATAATTGACAACAATCGCAGAAGCCATCAAAGCAAAAAGAAAGAAAATAGAAGCGCACCAGGTGCCAATCTGGCATTTCCTATGCCTGCCAGAGAAAGTTAAGCATTGATTGGACTGTCTACTCTGCCATCGAGTCAATGAAACATGTCCTTCCCATTTCTAGTCGTCAGTTCGAGCTGACAAGAATTTTACATCTGATATGTCAACTAGTCACCCTAGCCTCCAATCCAGCTCTGACCCAGGGAATGTCACTGGTGTTCTGTGAGACCACAAAGTAGCAGGGGTGAGGTAGCTGGTGGTGGGTGAAAAGATGGTGGTAGCAGCACATTTGTGGTTATCGCTCCCACCCTCCCGCAACTATTGGTAGAATCTTCGGTGTCTGTAACAGTACAGCATGCATCGATTTGTTTTCTGTGCATCTGCACTCCTTTCACTCCCTCTCCTTTTTCCTAGTCCTAATATTCCCCTGGGACCCCCAGGCGCCCCCCCCCCAACAGCTCTCACTGACAGAATGTCATCCAAGACCAGACAATCCACAAATATTATACACCTGAGGTGTGATGAACTTTGCTGACCCAGTCTTATCAACTTGCAGACTGAACTCTGCGAGCAAGACAGGTCTTCACATAATACTTCTCCGGCCTTTTTTTTAAAAAAAACCCAACCATTTAAAGTAAATATTGTCAAACTGAGGGAGGTGCCTTTTCTGCATCTTTTTCTGATTCCATATCGGCGCGTGACGTCATCTAACAGCGGAAGGGGGTCGCCGCCAGCCTTAAAGCCAGGTTCTACCATGTCAGAACGTCCTGAAGGTTTAACAAAATGAATCGCAAAGTGGCTGAACATGGTTCAGTGCTTTGCTGTTCATGCTGTGTGAAGTCTGAAGCTGAATTCGCCATGTGTCTGCAAAGCCCTAACTGGGTGGAGACTGGTACTAGTGGTAGCTCTTTCGTGCGGAGGTGCGAAACTCTGCAAGTCGCTTGTAGTTACATCACATCGATCTCTTCCAGCAAGGGAACTTTGCGAATTGAGCTGCGCCGTTCGTTCGCTTTGCCTCCGTCGGTAGATTACAACACCGCTTCAGGTTCACTGCATACTAGATCTAAGCAATAACTACTCCAGCCCCACATCCTGACGACGACCTTCTATGATGCTGACCTAGCCGTACTTGAACTCCATACCTTTTCACAAGATCGGCTCCTGACTTTCGGATCAATCTGTAGACACTGTCACATAGTGATGTCATTAGTACAGAAGCACCAGGTCCACCTGAATGCTTCTGATCAGAATAGGCTTCCCTATCACAGGAATTTGATAACCCACAGGTAAATTGGCAGCGTTTTTTGAAAAGGTCAAATCCATCACTGGCTGTCAGATACAAAAGTCATATAGCTGAGTCTTTCTCGAAACTGATTCAAGTGATCTTGGCAAAACAAAGGTCGAACCTGGTGTTATCATTTGCTGAAACTGTCAAGGGGATCCATGTAAGTCTTGTTAAGAAGCCACTTCATAACTCACGTGGTGGGGTCAAAAGTCAAATGCTGTCAGTTGCCACCGACCGCTCAAGTGTGCTAGTAGGTTGAACCCTAGGACTTGACCTCTCTCAGCTGCAGCAGACATGTGCACACCAAGTACAAAGTTCACGAGCGCTACACCATTGGCTTAATGCCCGACCATGCATTCCAGTGACTACACTAACAGCCAGCCATTGGTGCCATGCTGCAGAGGGGAGGGGAGATTTAAAAAAATGTTTAACCTCCTGTGGCAAACTAGGTGTGTATCAGTGTTGCTTGTGACAAGTTAACCTGCTGCCACATTGGGGCTGCTGTCACAACACAGGCTTCAGTCCCACCCAGTCACATTATACTAACATCAGGCCAACCAATCTTAGTAGGTTCCCTATAGTGCCAGGTGTCTGGCAGGGCAGATACTGCCAATTTTTAAGTCTTAGGTATGACTCAGCTGGGGTGTGAACCGCTGACCTGCCTCAGAAGCTGACATCTTAAAAGTCTTACCACCAAGGTCTGGGATGGGTTGGGGGAGAGAGCAGTGTTAAGACTGATGTGAGGATTGCTTACTATTACTTCATCACATCAGATTTATGATATTGTTATTGAAATTGATCACACTGGTAAGACAAGCGGGATAAAATAAATGAGCAGGACAGAATGAACCTTGAATTTGATCTGTCATGAAGCAAACAACAGTTTTTTTAAAGCACAGAAGTTTGAAATGGAGGGGTAGTGGAAGAGGGGAATAGAAGAAAAAAGCCCTCCTACATGTCCTCCTGGTGACAAGTAGAACATAGTTGAAGCCAGATCAAGCAAAATGGTGACCCCCCCCCCCCGAAAAAAAACCAAACCTAAACACTCCTGTATCAATATAAATCAAAATAAACTCATGATCATACTGTAATATACTTAAGGCATGTCAGCACAAAATATCTTATCAAAACGTTGTTCTAGCTGATCTACTCTCAGTTTCTTAAAGCAAATTATTAAAATTTAATTACTCTATTTGCTAAAGATCTTTCAAAGCATTTCAATTAATATTTCATGACCTAAATGTCAACAAAATTAGAAACTGATACACGGCAATGGAATTACTGATCTCATGTCTCTGGCCAGTTTATGTATAGGCTACTGAAATCTGACAAATGGCCTTTAAAACAAAACAGACCCAGTCATTTCTGCACCGTCTCCAACAACAGTGATGGCACCAGTTCATACATAATGTCTCTAATGTAAGAGACTAAAGCCTAAACATCACGTATTTGTAGCAAAACTTTAGACAAAAATGTGGTCGGGGAGGGAACGAAGGGGAATTAATGCCACTACCTTGCGAATTAGGCAATTATACCTACTCTAATGCCCAGAATAGTAAAGACCGAGGCAAATGAGAAATCTTTCATGTATAAATGCCCAGCTGTACAAAGCCTCATGTGGTTAAGAACTTGTCCCCCCCCCCACCAAGACACACACCACCGGCTCCTCCTCCATGGCTTATTGCAATGTGCAAGGGCAATACATGAAATGAGGGCAACACATGGCCAGAAAGCTTTGCAGTTCTGGCAGGAAGCAAGACGGATCAACTTCGGTAATATTAGCCATTAGCCAACGGAAGCTTCTTATAGCATAAATCTACACTGGCTCCTTGCTTAAGCTGGTCAAAGCTGCCATGTCACACGCAATGCTCAGTAATTCACCTTGATACCATGTGGTATGTAAGCATGCTCGCCAACTGTACCAGCCTTTCACTGGTATCCCTAACAACACAATATGTTAGTGTTAAGTCCATTATTAAATGTCATGTATCTATCAGGGGACTGGATGTCAACAGATTGTATCCAGAGCCTTTGGGGAGGCACCTGACACAGCCACACCAATTTATCATCACATCAACACTGTTTCTTAACAGTAAGAATTTGGCACTCCATGAAATCTCTTTGGTCTACAGTTTGACTGTTAAGATTATCTCCATGAAACATTCTGTTTACACAACACTGTTTGATGCAAAGCCTCCAGCCAGTCTCTCATGGGCATTATCTAAGGCCAAGTAACACTGTCATACTTGATCTGTGTAGGCAGTGAATATTTGCAGGGTCCAGTGCAGACAGAATCCAAGGTCATCTGCACTTTGCAACGGAGCTATGTAAACAAGTGATTGCAGTATTTTTATGGCTTTATTCAGTATGATGAATGATGAAGTACTTTCACCATTACTTTCTGAGCTCAGTAATCTAAATAAAACCGTGAGGAGGGTTGTTCAAGGTGTGCATCGTGTATGTGTACCGATGACACATCGATCTGACTTTAAACTTTTTACACAAGCAACAAATCTATGTAAACAAAACGCTTACAGTATTTTACAGCTTTAGTCAGTAATGGCTAACAAAATAATTTTGTTACTTTTTGATGTGGAAAAACATTATATGCTAGGAAGTGGCCGTTTCTGTGTAGAAAACATTGTACAGTGAAGCATGAAGAAGTTGCCAGCAAGTTGCGCAAAGCTGCAGAAATAAGTTTATGGGGGTTTTCGCAGTTATGATGACAGTCATGCAAACAGCTTCAGATTCTGTTTGTATGGGACTGTGAAAATAGCCACTGCCATCTGTGCAATAAGGTGAAACAATGATGTGGAAACAATTATTTGTAGCGGGGGAGGGGGATGGGGTGGGGGGACCTTGAAGATATTTCAGACCTTCCTATAACCCACAATCAGGGGTAATTTATATGCAAAAATTCAAGATTTCAGACTAGACTGTCATTTTGACCCTTGGTTTTAAATAAATCCAGAGAATTGGATCTATCTCCTGTACTTTACACTATCTCCCCAACCTCCCGCCAACGCCGGACCTTTAACAGCTGTACCGCTGCCGTAATCGCCGGGGAAGCAGACAGCGGGTGGAGCGCTGAAGAGCAGTCAGAGCAGTGATGGAGAAAACATCAGTCGATAGCAGACGATCGAAATTCTCTGCCTGGCTCTCCAGACAAAGCTGGATCAAAAACGGAGAAGCTAGATCAACGATGCTAAACTTATGTAAGGAGAATCTGTTATTTTGAACGAAAAACTGCATGTTTATGCATTCTGTGTAAACGTACCTTGTGTGTGTGGATGGGGGAAGGGGCGTCTCAGAGAGAGGAGAAGTG
>SMGT01000340.1:0-12242 GCA_004794575.1 Lanistes nyassanus | reverse complement strand
GGGGAGAAAATGCATGCGAGTGTCTCGCATTACAGCTGTATTTCATCGGTAAGTTAGCTTTGTAATTTTAAAGGGACTACTCACAGTGAAGGTATTCACATCTAATTGTTACGTACAGGAGGGCGGGAAGGGGAAAGAAAAAACAGGCAAGACAGTACGACTACGGGAATGATTCTTTCATAGTAACTTTCTTCCGACCTTCTTTCGGTCTTGATTCAACTTCTATTATAACAAATGCCACAAACGACATAAAATTTATAATCCGATCTTAGCACATAAAGCCAAGCCGGATTCTAAAAGAGCCTAATTAAAATCACTATTCCATCGCGAAAATGCATACCTGATTGTGATACTCTACGGAGATACGGTGATGGACGTAACTGGACTAGATCTAGCGTGTGCAGATAATTTAAAACTCACTGCACCTGAAAGATACAGCATAGAATTCACTCACCAGTCTTCAAAACATCCTTCGTGAGAGAATTATTTCTGAGGACGAGGTGAGCGTCCCACGTGACGAAATGCTGACAATACTGGCAGATCTCCCTTGCATGCACCTAGCGCCATCACGTAGCAGCGAGTCACTTCCGTCCGTCCGGACAGAATGTCTCCTTCGAATCTTCTCGCGCGAAATAATAAAACGATGCAAACTGGTACTACAGATGACAAACCAAACGACAGCACAGAGAAACTGGCAACAACAGCACGACGGCTTGCTCACTTTGCACGGTGCGTACTCAATAATTGATGCAGCTTGCTGATCAGTCACATCGGCGGCATCCAAGCTCCCCACCGATGGCACTGCAAGACTGCGACAAAGGGGGCCAGATCTTTCTTGGAGGCTAGATGTCGCGCTTACCACGCAAAAAAAAAGAAAAGAAAAAAAGTTAAGACTTTCTTGCTAACGATTTATTCCTAGCCCCCTTTGCCTTTGGCTTTTCGCTGCCGTTCGATACTAGCGGCCTTGCAGACGGTGGCACCACAGCATTAACATCAACATGCTACTGTATCCTAGATTCTATGGCGAGAATGACTCAACGTTTGGTCGATGCTAACGCCGACACTGACCGTGGAGGACGCTGGCACCCTTATGCACAGCTGCTGCAAGAAACAAGCCACTGTATCGGTGACGGTGAATGTGGAGCCTACTTACGCCGAAGCTTGGTGATGGGAGATGCAGCAACTCTAAAAAATCGATGACACGCTTGCACGCCGGAAGTTGAGGAACTGATGAGCGCGTTTGTAGAACGGGAACATAGTTTTTTTTTGAATTTTTAATACGGCAGCAGAATGAAAATATCTACACCAAGACACAAACCCTGGTCACCAAAGCATATATATGGAACAGTAAAAGAAGGAGAGAGACCCGAGATGGGTTAAAAAGAGATAAGTAGAACCTTCACTGTATAATCTTCAGTTTGAGTAACCTCTTTTACTCTATCCTGTTCTTGCATTCTGTATACATGTTGCTCTTAATGAACACATTTGCTGCTGAAAACCCCCACTGTCTTCTCTAGTAATCTACATAATCTGCATCTTCAATCTACTTCTAACAACATTTTGAATGTATACTTAAACAATACATGCAACAGTAAGGGGTTTTAAAATAGTAATTCCATGGGGGTGGGGTGGGGTAGGCAGTGGCTGCCTTAGCTGGCCAATATTCAAAACATGGACCTGACAATTTAGGTTTTACAACCTGTCCTAGCGAACTCCTTGCAGTGTTTGTTATGCATGTTTCGTGCCAAGCAGCCATCTCACAAATTAACAACTGTGGTACCAGACTTTTATGATCCCTTCTGAAGTACTATGGCCACGGGATTCTATGCAGTTTTCCTACCCTGCAAGTTCAGCTAGCCACAAATATGGAGTTCCGTTATGGAGGTGGGGGAGGGGGATGCAGTGGACGCTATACCTGTTCCTCATCAGACGTGCACCAATGTCCCTCATCAGGCATGCACACACACACCCCCCCCTTTATTACATGTATCCAAATAAAAATTTGCGTAACGTACCAAGCTGCCCCACTGGCTCTTTTCCACCGCTGTCTGCAGCTGTCACAGTAGCTCCACCAGCACTTATTTCAGCAGTAGAGACCTTGCTAGCAAAGCTCACAGCATCATCACTCAAGTATTCAAAATACAGACTGTCTTCCTCCTCCAAAGAGTTGTCTTCCTCCTCTTTATGCTCAACAGTATTCTCATCATGCATTTCTTTGTCTCCAATACATTCAACCATATTCCTATCACAGGCTTTATTTTTTCTATGCTCTGCAGTATTTCCATCACAGATTTCTTTATCTTTTGTATGGTTTACAATGTCCCCAACACTAGTTTCTTCCTTTTCTTTCTGGTCGGCAGTATTTCCATCACAGACCTTTGCCAGCTTCACTACAGACATGGTACCTACTTCATTTTCCACTTCGTCCACCAGGTAGTGCTGTCTGTCTGGTGCCTCAGTCTGCTTGGCTGAAAATTCCTTCTCAAGAACCTGAGGGCTTGAGACTTTAGTTCTGATCGTGAAGTCCTCACTGTCCTCAATTATGTACAAGTCAACTTGGGCTCCATCCTCGCCACCAGCATAAATTCTTACAAGACTGTCATCCCGGCTGATGGCAGCTTCATAACTTGCAAAATCATCTTGTGCTGACCCATCTGTTTGGAAGTCTTGAGCAACTGCATCAAAGTCTTCATCGCCTACATCACTGTCATCAAAGTCACAACTGGGTTCGGAATATTTTGAATCCTTGATGACAATGGCTGGCATGGCATTGGTGATCAAATCAGCACTTACACCATCTTCCTCCTTATGCCAAGCTGGTGCAGAAGTGGTGCTAATGCTTTTGTCACTGCACATGGTTTCTTTGACTGTAAGAAGGGTGGGTCTTACAATCACTGTATCTGCTGTATCCATTTCACTTTGCCCAGAGTCTGATGATCGTGGTGAGGCTGTGGTCTTGTCAGGAGGTCTAAAGCAGTCCTCTAAAAGTGATCCTTGTTGCACTGCATGAGTATCATAAGTCTCTTCTATGCAGTGCCCATTTCCTAGCAAATAAGATGATCCCACAGCATTGCATTCTGAAGGGGAACTTGCAGCCATGATGCTTGTATGACTAAACAGCTGTTACAGACAGTACATCTCAATAGGCAATTCTTTGTACATTGCCCAGCATACTGTCCTGAAGATTTTCCCCCGCAGATTCATGTTGATGTTTATTTCCATTCTGAAGGCAACTACCATATCTTTAAATCAACCTATAACTGTTTTTGTAAACGAGCTCATCATCTACATGTCACCACATCCAATACGTATTTTTGAAGCAACAGGTTTTTTTCTTTGTACCGATGATCTAATTCTGTGCTGCCACTCAATGTAACACTTCATGCCATGTCTCAAATCACAGTTTATCAAAAATGTACATCATACAGGAGCGTTTACCTAGATGAGCCCTGCAAGACTGGAGCTGCACAGTAGATCTTCACACGATACAAACTGCGTGTCAAGTTGCTGAACTGATAGCGGTTATCAGTTTGATAAAAGTAATAGAACCTTCCACAACACTAAGACCAAGTTCAAGCTGAGTATTTGCCGATGCACTGGGTTTGTTTTGATGAACTACTTGTGTGTTCATAACCTCAAGTCTAACTCTTTTTATTTAGATGTCAGGGCTAAATAAAACCCCATATGAAGATGAGTAAGTTGTCCTATGCATGCTTCCAAATTCAACCCACACCTCAATATGTTCAAATTACAGTTTGTAGTGTCGGTTCAGGTATCACCAGTTAGCTGCTGCCATATACCGTCACATAAAACATGAGAATAAATGTCGGTCTGCTGTTGTAAATTCAGGCTGGTAGAAGCAATTATCTGAACATCTGGTGACTGATGGCAGTCACAACTTGTTAATAATGACTAGACTTTTCCACTCACTGTGATGGGTGAACAGCTGGTACGTCAACTGACATGCTTGAGGTAAACATAAATAATATGCTAGAAACAAAAGTGAAGTCTCCAAGAAACCTTTCAAGAACACTGCCTTGAAACATTTTTTTGAAAAGATCTTCCACTCATGGTGCACTTGCCATGTACAGATGTAGCTCCACAGGCTTTATTATGTAAGTGAAGAGAACAGTCTTCTGGGTCCTTGCAAAGTTTGACAAATTCAGTGAAATTTACTGTGAGCCTCAGAATAACGTGTTTTCTTAATTTCCATGTCGTTCTACTGGTTTTTCAATGAAAGACAGAGATGCCCGTCTGCTACCTCCTGAAAATCTGAACGAAGCACATAAGCAATGCATCAGAGCAATACTTCCGGTGTCCGCTGGCGTGGACGGTCGTGACTGCTTATCCCACTGCACGTCCGTTTGATATTCACACCACTTTCCAAATACACGTAGACGTTGTTTCACGTTTGAAAAAGGTCACATCCCTAAACTCCACGAAAGTTGTTGATGATGGAGACGGCGCAATACATGTCTTTCTTACCTGCCCACCACTGTCATGTCGCAACCTCGAATTCTGTCACTACACATTACACAGCAGCACCAACCAGCTCCCAATGCACGCCTCGCATCGATCCATACGGCCAAGCGACCACAACGTCACACACGAAACGGACGCGCGATCAACGGGTCTCGTAACAGATTAAGCTAGGCGTCCCTCGTTCCGTGGACAAGAGCCGTACAAGAATCGCCGTAGGCCTTAGTCCTCGAGGCGAAGACTGCACAGGTTTTAGATTATATAGCGTCACGCAATTTTTTCGGGCCAAAAATCAGTGTTCAAGTTAGAATCACATCCTCTCGGGATCGAAGCTTTTAAGACACAAGCATATCCTCTGAAGCCAATAACTTTGGTCGATGCCCCACTGGTCTTGTCGGAGAAACAGGTGCTGCTGGCAGACCACGTCTCTATCGCAACGCACCAGTCGACACGTACTTCCCCCTCCCCCTCCACGCCGATGCCGAGGGGTGGGGTAGGGTAGGGCGCGACCCCTCCTCCTCGAGCCTGCACTGCTACAACCTTGACTATGTTGATCCTGAGGATCAAAGCAACCGAGATGGCCTGGCTTTCTTCAGGATTCCGACCCTGTTTGCAGCAATAAGGGTGCTGGAGACAAGAACCTACCACCAACCAGGCCAGGCAACATGAAACACGCACGACACACGTCCAGCCACAGCCAGACACGGAGAAAACTGGCACGGCCTAAATATAGATCGTGTCAGGCGAGCGCGCAGAAAAAAAAAAGCCGCCGGGGTGCATCAGCAGTCTTCCTTCAGTTGTGCGATGCACCTCGAGAGTTGGTGTAAAATGAAAACACTGAGTGCAATGGTTTCTCACTCTCTTTTTTTTTTTGACTGCAGCGCGATCAGATCAACCACCAAAAAGCAATTGGTGTTTTTTCGGACGCACTCGAGCGTCCGCGTCACGTGCGATTATCGACGTTGTGATTATCGAGGTCGTAAACTGTGAGCAATCTCCGACTCACCCCCGTGAATCAACAGATGTCACGGACTCGGTTTGCTTGAAGCATAGAGTTACCTACAGGGATGCATTTACGACAGCGCCACTAATTCATTCATCCCTTTTGGTTTGTCAGCTGGGGGAAGGAGGAGGAATAGAGCGAAGGTGCATGATGGGGTGGGGGGGGGGGGCTACTTTGTTGTGGGATTAGCAGTTCTCACAGCCAGTAACTGATCTCCAGTCCTATCTGCGCAAGTTCTTTTGGATTTAGGTCTGGCGTTTGGATGCACTCTCCACATGGAGGGGCAGACACCAAAACTCACACAAAACGGCCCACATAACCACTGACGTGTGACGAGGACTGTGTTCATCCCAAAGACATCTGTAGATTTAAGTTCATAATTCTCACTTGTAAACTCTAGCCAAAAGTACGCGGTGAGGTCTCCTGATATTTCTCCAGCTCAAACACATATCATCCACTATGTTTATACCCCCTACAATGCCCTACAGCACCTCAACTACCCCTCAAATTTAATAAATGTAGTCATTAAAATAAAAAATTTTGCATATGGTTCCAAGGCTGGGTCTGAATCGCTCCCAAAAGCCCATTGGATATGACGATGCGCTAAGTGATTCAGCAGTCAATGTCATGTCGTGCCATTCTCACATTACTCCTGGAATGTGGGCAATTTCTCTTTCCACATCTACCTTCCTATATGCGCAACCATATTAGAACAGCTCACTTAATATTACTGTCATTGACTAACAGGCAAAGTGCTAGGAATGTATCAGCAAAATAAAATCTGGAATGCTTCACAAATTTTACGGGAACCCTTGTTCTTATTCTATGCCAAGGCAAAGTTTATTTTTGATCCCAAAGGGCCATGTGGAATTTAAAACAATACATTTATGTAGAAGTTAATAATAAAATAATAAGACAGCAAAGACTCAGAGAAAATAGAGGAAAGCAGAAGCATTAGAAGGCAGGCAGGCAAGAAAGAGATGTGAGGCTATCAAGAGAAAGAGGAAGAGTGCAAGACGGCTTGACACAATGGGACAATCATATGAAATGAGAAAATTGTGCTGATTGCAGCTCATACTTTCTCCAGTCTACTGACAAGAAAGCCACTGTACTGATTTCGCAGTACTAGCTAGACAAGAACTGCAAATTTTCAATGCCATGTGACCCTCTGAACTTAAATTCCTGGTGCACATACCACTGATCAACGCTAACACTTTCTTGTCTTTAACTGGTCTCCATCTGAACAATTGTCCATTTTGACTGTTTCTGCTTACATCATGTTATCACCTGCCTGGCATATTGAGACATATGATGTCTATGTGATGTAAACTTTTGAACACAATTTTCTTTAATTATTCCCTGCACGTTTGTGTACTGGGTGTGACCATCTATTTGTGTGACAGTTCTTGATAAGACCAATCTAAATGTAAGTGAATCATTGAGATTACAATCCAGAATTTGCATTGCAGGGGACAACTATGATTTTTCTCTGAGAACAAAAGCTCCAGACTATGTGGGGGCTGTTGTGAAGGAAAGACAGGAGGCTGTAGGGGACAGAATGAGCGCAGACCTGCTCATGACCATTACTTGCTTTGTGTGCATGAGCACTGTATGCAAATGAGCATATGCATGCATTAATTTTTCACGTTTGCAAGAATAATTTTCTGTGTTTGCAAAGCAGCAAGGGAGGGTATAGTGTTCTGCCAAACTAATGCTCAGAAATCCTGGGTCTTCCTGGCAGCATTTATTTTTCTTCAAAAGCAAAACCCAGAAATTCTTATCATCATCACACAAATAAGAGTCCTTTCCATATTTTCCAGAAATAATTATATACAACATATTCATTTCAATATCACTCTCAAAAGCGTTGCCCCCCCCCAAAAAAAAAAAATCTGCCACAAATTTCCCTTGAGATTTAAAATAAAACCCTAAGCTTTCCTCCTTCCAAGCTCCCCTAGAACTGACAGAATGACTCAAAAGACTACATGTGCTTAGCATCCAATTATTTCTCCAAAATACAGCCTTGTTATTAAGGTGAACAACTGCCATGTGTTTTTGTCTTTAACTCACTAAGTGCCAGCTTAGCACATTTGAGTGACGGCTTTGTCCAAGTTGCAGGCCACAGACTTACATTTATGGACCACTTTCAGGAAAAACAGCCCAGAGAGGACTCCAGGATTCCCCCCTCCCCAAAAGGGATGGCGCACCTGTGAGGCCTCTCCAAAGAAGAAAAGGGGTTTCTCAAATTTAAATAGGGTCCAGTAAAAACTAAAAGACTCTCCATCACTCCTGCCATTTTTCATTCCATTTTAGTCTAGATACGTTCCCGCCTTTTTGTATTAGAATATGGGAATAACAAAAATAGTCTGTGTTCATGATAACAATTGTTGCTTCAAGTTCCAAAGAAGCATAGAGTATACACGCTTCATCTTTTTGTAGTATGATTTGTTGACCCCAGTCACTGCTGTGTGCTCCACACATAAGGAGGGGATGTGAACTTGTAATTGTAAACAGAACCAAGCTGTATTACTGTGAGTTCCACACCTGCACAAAGGGGCTATCAATCTCCTGCCAAAAAGAGTGGGCTATAGACAGATAAAGTCAGCTTTGGTTTTGCACAGTATGACTACCAAACCACTGAACCCCTGAAGACTACTTAATGTTCATCTTCCCTGCAGTATGCTGCCACTTTTGTGCCCATTTTGATATTTTAGCAGGTATCTGCCTGCCCTGAACTTAATATTTACCCACATGAACACTTTGGAAAACTTCTGTGGAACCCCTCAAGCCCATGTGTTATTTCTACTTAAGCAATTGTATTGAATATTGAAGTGTGTGGACTGGAGTGTTTTTTTTTGTTTTTGTTTTTTACCACAATAGGCATAATTACTAACAACCACAGGGTTCCAAACTTCTGACAGTATTTTCAGACCCTTTCAAACATTAAACTTGAGATGAATAGACTCAAATTGTTTGAGAGTTCTGAATACCACTGCGGTTTGTTCACCAGAAGGCAATATGCAAAAAGTTACTCCTGATTTACAGAAATCAGGAATAACTTTTTGCATATTGCCTTCTGTGTGTAGTGTTTTGGAAGTACACGTATTGCAGCATGTTTCTGAATAGATGGGCATGTCTTGTCCCCTAAACACAACATCTGCAGCAAACATTACATGGGAGAAGTCTGATACTCCCAGTCCTCGAAACATAAGAAAGAATGAAAAGAATATGTGCAGAATATAAATTTATGACCGGTGCTATCTTGGAGAAACATGCACAATTTCCCACTGGGGTACTAAGACCATGCTAAGTCAAAAAACTGCCCAATGAAACAGTGTTACGTACAGAAAGAGCAACAAGGAGAGAACACAAAGTCTCACTTTCCTTTATGACGTAGCGTAGAGTAGAAAGGACGTAGGGACTGCCAGGCAAAAGCCACGTTGAGGAAAGGCAGGGACGTGGAGACTGACAGGTGAAAAACACGTCCGACCGGCCCAACAATGCAAGAGAAAGTCAGCTTGACCTGGTCAGTGATCTGTGCGCATTGGTGGCATACGCTGTGTGCATGCACGGAAGGGGCTTACCAGGGTTGCTATGTGGGTTATTTTTGTTTGGAAGGTGCGGTTAGGGATTGCTAAATGAGAATTTAGCACTCTGGGTCATGGTACAGTATTGTGACAAGAAACATAAATTTATGACCAGCGCCATCTTGGAAAAACGTGCACAATTTCCCACTGGTACCCAAGCTCTATGTTGATCAATTAGTCAGCTAAATCAAACATCCAATCAATCAATATTGTCAGAATGTTCACTGCAGCCAACCGTTTCACCTTAGTATTGAAATAGAGATTTTGCAGCATGTGATGCACTTTAACCCTGGTGACAATAGTTCAGTACCGCTGAGCTGTAGATCACTTCTTCACATCCCAGCTATTATTACCACTATCTTGCTAAATATTAACGCACACCACTTCCTGCTGCAGCAAACAGAATGGTGAGCTTACCCCTCTGTCCCTCAGCCTTGGCAGTGATCACAGACATGCGAGCTTTCTTCTCCAAAGACATCTGATCCTTAGCCAGCTGCTCAACCATCTCCTCTAGCTTCAGTCGCTGTTCATGCTCCTGCTGCAGCAGCTTCTGCCATCGTTTCCCTTGCACTGCTGCCAGGTCATGGAACTCTGAGCAGGCCTGCAATCAAGACAAGGATTAAACATACTTCACTCGATCATGGAACTTTTAATTCAGTTCACTTTTAATTTAGTTTTAGAAGGGGATTCACATAAACATTTCACAGTAGAAGCATTCACCAACAGATCCAAAATCGAAAATGACAGATTGCTGGATTTATTTACATTCGTGAAATTTACAAGCAGTGACATACAGAATTCATTACAATTTTTCTATTTCGTGGAATTAGCAACTACCTTTGAGAGCAAATATTAAGTGGTAATTTAATATTTCCAAAAATAAAATTATAATGACCAAGAACTGATCTTTCCAAATATAAAAAACTTTATTAACAAAAGTAAGGTTGTTTACAAGCATTTTTTTTCTCTAGAACATGCCAAACTCTATCAGAGTCTAGCGAGGTCAAAGAGTTAAAACTTAAATCTGGTGTTTTGTTCAAATGTAATCTGTATCTACAGATCTGACAGCAGTAGCTAAATTTAAATGCTACTGTGTCAAAGAGTTAACTACCCTTATTATGCTTATCAAACGGTACATACTAACATTAATCATTGCATTTGATGTGATCCGAAATAATGTTGCTCTCTCGTTCACAGCTTTTAGCTTGCTGGCAGCATCTGCCGGATCATCGACTTGCTCCAGTTCAGATAATGTCTTTTGAAGCGTGTTGCCATGCTTAGCAATAAGGTCATTGCACGTGTTCAGGTCTTCAAGCTTGGAGCCCAGGGTTCTCACCATCAACTGTAGCTCGTTCTTGTCTGGCTGTTGTCGCTCTTCCTCGTCACTCTCTGAATCAATGACAAGCACTGTGCCAGTCAAAGGCGAGGGCAAGAAAAGAAAGAAAAGCCAAAAAACCCAAAGTTGAACGAGAAGCATGCAGAGCAGGTTAGTGATATTACGCAAACATAGCCACAACAAAAGGCTAGCTTAAGCTAGGGACATCAAACTTTACACAGACACCCAAAAAAGAACAAAGGTCACAGGCAAGCTAACTGCATTATCTATGCACACCATTTTACAAGGGTTAATTAAGCTCACAATAACATTCATGGGACATGACAGAAGCTAAGAAGACTAAATACACCAAAACAGTTAGGGGATAATCTCTTCTCAACCATAGTTTAAACAGCCATCAACACCAGAGAACAAGAACAGATCAAAGAAACTTAAAAACGTTTGTCAGGTGTAATTTTTGAAAAAAAAGTCTGTTAGTTACCAAGATGGAGAAGTTGCACCCAAGAAAATCTAAACTTCAAATGACAGGCTGCCATTAAATGCAGAAAACATGAATGCCACTAAAGGTGACCAATCTCATCATTATCTTTATGTTGCAATAAAAACTTTAAGTTCCTTTAGTAAATAAGCTGCATATTTTAGAAACTATACAGGCTGATTACTAGTACTGAATGACATGACCACCACCTGTCAGTGTCTTAACATCTAATGGCAATGTTCACAAAATATTAAAAACATTGAAGTATCTACTATCTGGCAAATCATATAGAGACAATGTGAACATCAATTAGTAAAACAGTGGCAAATACTTCAATATGACAGCACTGTTGTGGTGTTTACTTTTAAAACTCAGAAAAATTAAGACACGACAATAACATGATAAAAATTTGTATTAAAACATCACACAGCTGCACTCAGGTGCGCTACTGCTAGACAACTGCTCACACCCTACTTAAAAAATTCCATTTCTTCCATCTTCTTCAACCCGTGCAACATTGTGCTCTGCTGAAAAGACTATTCCCTTCTCTGACACTCCAAATCACACCCTAAACAAAAACTGGAACAAAATTACGATCTATTTCCATCTGGTATGATTAATAAAAAACGGATTTCCATGACAGATGGGACAGTTTCACTTACCACATTGCTAGCAGAGCTCTAGTCTAGCTCCATCACTTCTGAATATATCTTTCTTTAATATGCCAAAATAATATAATTATATGACATTGGACCAAACAGAGATCTAAGTATTGTACTGCACACAAATCTGTATCATTAAGAAGAAATCTTTCCTAGCTTTGCATTATATACACAATCACATGGCTGCTTGGCATTATCCAACAGGACAAAAAGTTACTTGGTTTGCTTGATTTAGCATGTTACAAAGAGTTTTCTAGGCTGTATTATGGAATGGAGAAGAGATGGCCTCGGGAACTGCCACAACATCCACTGAGAAGTGAGAAGTATGCTTGACAGAGACGAAATCTGAACCTTCTGATGCGTGATCTTCATGGTCTTGAACACAAGCACTTTTACAGGATTACCTAGCCCTGTCATAACAATCTGTCCTGATATACACCTCATTTGTAAGCGGAGTAAGTGGATGTTAAGCAATAAACAACCAATTAACAAATCCCTCAACGTTATGTGGGTTAAAAACAAACAAACAAAACCCAAAATGAAATTTATCATCTCAGAATAATGTTAGATGTTAACACTAAGCTGTACCCAAAGCAAATTTGATCAAATCTATACCTGAAAGCAGAAACCACTAAAGTATTATCTATTATCTATCATATTTATCTATCATCTATCATATTTATCTATTATCTATCAT
>SMGT01000339.1:5699-29030 GCA_004794575.1 Lanistes nyassanus | reverse complement strand
TTAATAATTAATATTTTATCGACAGTCTTGTGGTTTAATGTGTTGCTGAAATATGACCTGGTCATAGTCGGGTTTCAGACAATCGAAATCCCTCTATATTAAATTTTGAATAAAAAGAGAATCAATCCATATTTACTCAGTGTTCAGACACTATGAGCTCGTTGCTGACAGTCATTTAGACTTCTATAAAAATGGCAAGGTGTACAGTCTGTATTATATGATGTACAACCTGTATAACTAGCAGTGTCGCTGTTCTTATGATCGTTGTCATCACAAACGCAGTCAGGGATTGTACAACTTTACCTAGGATGCCTGGTAAGGAAATATTTATCACAAGTGTAGACACGTGTGAATGCCTCTTCACAAACATGTAAAGACATTGCTATACGCTATATTCACTCACTGAATTTACTATTCCTCAAAAGTGTTCCTGCATGTTAGTGGAAAGTTCCTTTCTTAAATGTACATTAGCTAAAGCAGAGAACCAACTATGTATCGGTTTCTGACGCCTAAGCTGTCATTGTCGTCTTATCGACTGTGTTGAGAAATGACGGATCTTTGAAGCCTTCAGTGACTATTATTAACCTGTCCTACCCTAAGAGTCACCCGACGATTACGGAAACGAGCTTTCTCAGAATCGACGCACTCGTAACCTGTCACCTTCCTGTATCGACAGGTTCAAATAACAAGGCGCCAGCTGGCGGCGAGCTTCTAATCACATCGTTATGCTACACATAATCACTAATAAACCACCTCCCCCCCCCCGCCAATACATATTAATAGGACTTTCTGCAAATTATGAAAACAAATGTGATAACTCAGTACAGGTTTGCATACGTACACAACTATTAGTAAGGCGTTAATTGTGTGAATGTTTTATGTTTCATTTATGCCTATAGATTGTCAGGAATAGTTTAAGCTCTAAATGTGAACACCGTACTTTCAATCATATTCTTAAACCTATTCGGGTTAAAGCTGAAAACTGAATCCCAGTAAGAGTGCACAGGCTTGGTTGTCGCGGTCACAGCGACACGGCACCAACTTGGAAAGCCTGCCGACGAAAACTACCTGTATCTCTACCATCCTACCTGACGACGACAGAACAGAAAACAACAATATTTGTTTTTTCTTTGTTTTGTTTGCATTTTACTTTCTTTTTCAAGACCACCACTATCATGGTCTACATTCAAACACAGCCAGTGCAACTTGACACCAGCCTGATAAATACTTACTACTTCAGATGCACGAGTCGAGGCTGGAAGCAGGCCCTGTCTTCTGAAACGCCAGACAAGGGATGAAATTTAAATGGCTCATTCTAGCGTGACGGCTTGGGGTTTGTTTTATTTTTAAATCCATACCTCTTCGAAATATGTAGCCATCGGATGCCATCTAGGAAACTAGGACTGAGAGAACAAAATGTGGACACTTGAAATGAGTACTTCATGTTTAACTCTTCACACGTGAAGGATTATCAAGATATAACCCACAAGATCAGGTATACGTGCTGTTCCGAGGGTGGCTGTTGTAAATTTAGGACAGGTAAACTTAACAGTGATATGCTTATTGGTTGACTTATTGCTGTTCACCGCGCCTTTTAAATTTCTAATATCAAGTCGACATTCGGAAAGAAACATAGATTGACTCTTTTATGTAGATGAGTTTGTGTATGCTTATCATTTGCTCCTCGAGTACTCTTCATTTCTTTATTTCTTTACCCAGGAACAGGTGCCCGTCAAGACCAGCTGGTTTTTATGGCTAACCTCTACATATTTATTTTTTAAAATTTATTTTATTTATTTCGGTACTTGACGTCCAGTCCCAAACTATGTGCATATCAGGGCGGTTTTGCTTAGACCACGTTTGCGTGCTGCCAGTTTGATCCAGTTTGATCAGTTACAAACCAAATCAAACGTTGAACCGTCCGTGAAAGTTTGATCCAGTTTGATCACTAGTAGAAGAGTGCAACACTGCGAACAAGACTGACTTAATTCTGTTTGGTGTCGCTTCCCTGTTCCGGCAATCATGGCGATAAATGCACTGTCTGTAGAGCATTGCCTACATTTAGGCGATCAGAAATGCTGTGTTGTACGAAAAAGGCGTGTGTACATGTATAGAGGCGTGCAGAGTAAGGCGGAAGACATCCAACGCAGTCACGTGATGTCAAAGCCACGTCTAGCGATCAGTTCTCCCAGGAAAATGGCGCCATTCCCTTTTAACTTCCGATCTGAGAGAGAGCACATCTTTTTGCAGTCACAAATGCTCATGTTTATGTCTTTGATAGCAATGCAAGTGACCTGCACACACACACATGCACTAATAACTATGCACGTCCTTACCCTGAACTTATTGCTGTGCAGCTAGGCCCACGCTATCATATCCTCTTGTTCTCGCCTTTTTTTTTCTCTCTCACACTTACACACGCACGTCCATAAACACACACACACACACACACACACACACACACACACACACACACACACACACACACACACACACACACACAAGAGAGAGTTCAGACAGACAGACAGACAGACAGACAGACAGACAGACAGACAGACAGACAGACTGACTGACTGACTGACTGACTGACTGACTGACTGACTGACTGACTGACTGACTGACTGACTGACTGACTGACTTTGACTTAAAACGATGAACAGATAAGAATAATCTGTTGGACTAATGCCGCTGTGTGGCATTCTAGCTGCTTGGAAATGAAATACTGTCAACAGAGATACGATGCACACAAACAACAGTTTCCTTTTGGTTCAAGACTGCAAGCTTAGTGACCAGGAAGGAGTTAATATTTCTATCAGGCGTGGAGATCTTTTTATGCGAACGAGCACGAAAGCCATTACTACACATTTCCCCGTTTTCATTCAAACGTAAGTACGTTCTTTTATAGTTTGCCTATGTAGGAGCTAAATCTTCTGTGATGTGATTTATACATCAGCAGAGTGGTAGAATTACATTTCACTTGCAAAAGATCTTATTTCAATCTCCTTTCAGGATCCTCGTTATTTTCTGAACTGAATGCTATAATTTATATAGAAATCTACGAGCGTTGTTCACAAACCTGTCCACTAAATAAATAAACAGCCCGGACAAATTAACACACAATCCCCTAAAATCAAAGGCATGCATTTATGCCGTCTCTGATTACTGAGTAACTCTTGCGGTATTAACTGAAAGAAACTAATAGACATTTAGCCAGAAAAAGTCTTTGTGTTGATACTGACAAAATTATAACAACAGACAAACACATTATTTGCACTTTTACTTAAGAGATGTATCTTCTAGCGCATGTAGCTATGTCAATGCGAATGGTTTTAAATGATTTATGGAAAAAAACCAGCACAGGCGATCGCATTCTTGTCTGGGAAATCTAGGATACAGAAGTCTAAACATTAAAATTGTCTCTGGCATCCCAGCTGGACTCTTTCCTTCATTTATTTTGAAGCTGGTATTGTTTTGTACTGACTTGTTCAATCTGCCTTGCGGAGTCTCTTCTAAATGTAAAACTTTCTAAACCGGCTTATTTAAACATAGCGAGTAAGTATATATGTTGTGAGAATCACTTGTTTTTGCCAAGTTACATGTATAAACTTCCTGGTGTGTAGCTTATTCGTGACAAGGGACATGATTCTAGCTTTGGACAGGACCCAGATGATTTTTAAATCCTTTATTACAAATTTTGAGCTTCTAATTAATTGCAGACGTTAAACACAGTTATCATGAAGAACTGCGCACTACTCTGTGCTTGTAGATTTTTTTAATATAAAAAAGTCTCCTCCTAATGAATCTGTCATGGCAACCTCATACACGACTTTGTATTTTTTTTTCACTGCCTTGGAAAGCGTCCCCTGGTGGGACTTTGTGTACGAAACAGTTTTGTTTAGAGCAATCTTAACCTTTGGGTAGACGCTAAACAAACGTACGCCCTTAAATGTTGTAGCAGTGTTACAAAGCACAGAACTGATTTAATCACGTTTGTGGTTGCCATCTTGTTGCTTACCATGTCATTAGCCATACGTTTCCGCGTGTCGGTTTCACATCACGCACGTACATGGAGTACCACGTGAGTTTTCACAGCGATTTTACAGACAAAGTTTTAAGCTGCTACAAGGCGATCGCCATTAAATTCTTTTAATAGAAGTTATCACTGTAAACAAGAAGTGTTTAAGAAAGAACAATAGTTTGTTACCGAACCAGAACGCATTTTACATCCATCTACAAAACAAGTGCAATCGATGGGTTACACCTACAGACTATGAGATAAATTCTTTTTGTCCCACCAGACCCAAAACGTGACAGATTGCGAAATTTTAAGTATACTGTGTTTGTTCACAGCTTGCAGTCCGTCTGATATGACTTTAAAGTTATGGCTGCTGCTCTTGGTCCTGTTGTGGAAACCTGGTACCATATGTTTCCAAAATCAAGACAGGCAGTACGTGTTGCATATTTTCTTTCTTGTTTTTGTTTTGGTCTTTGTTGTTGATGTTGTTTTGATTTGTTTTATCTATCAGCTACTTTTAAAGGTTTTATAAGTTTTTGTTTACATTCTGGAAAGTTAGAAATAGTCTTTAATTTGTTGGAGTCAGCCCTGCTCAGCCTTCAGATCCTCTATTGAAATCAGCCCTACTCAGTACAAAGTGTATAATAATAATAATGATACTACTACTACTACTACTACTAATAATAAACAATAGGGATTTGTGACAACCTCGTAGGAGCTCTAAGCGCTTACAAACGAAGCTGTACAAAATAAACACCCAAACAAATTGCAGGCACCCCACACACACTAGTACACACATTCATCAAGGACAGTACGACTCACATTGTGAAGGCAGCCCTGTTCAGTGTACAAATGCTATAGTGAAGTCTACTCTGTTCAGTGTACAAATCCCGTAGTGATGTCACCCCTGTTCAGTGTACACATTTCCTGGAGAAGTTAAAAGCCACTTTTTTCCGGAGCGTTTACTCCTTTTTCCAGAAAATAAAATTTTGGATCAATATTCTACTTAGCCATGCCTACTTTTAATTAGTACAGAGGGCTTAACAGTCCTACTCAAATATTTGCTTCTTCTTTGTTCGTCCGAGGAACAACTATCCTTCTCTTCGTTGACACACGCATGCGCACCAGAATTTCATACTGATACATTCCGACAAAGCGTCTAGTTAAAAATATTAGTTCTGTCTGATAGATTTGATGGTAAAGCGCCATTTTTTTAACCTAGCTCCAAAATTACACTGATGAAGAAATATTTCAGCTGTCCTCGAACAATGAAAACCCAGACCTCGGAGCTGGAACAGAATAGCATCTTAGGAGATTCCAGGTATGTAAATCGTGATTTAATAAAGCTCTTTTATTTCCAGTATTTTCAAACGGAGATCAAGCATTAAATCTAATTTTGATCATCTTGTTCTCCTGATTTTTAATCAGCTGGGTGCAGTAGGTCTTCAGACTGGAAGCAGGAATTTTATAGTGTTGGTGAAATAAGCTTCTTGCTTTTTTTAAAGTCCTGCAAGCGATCACAACAGTCAGACACAGAAAAAATGGGAGCTCAAGGACGGGCGAGAGCGCGAGTGCATGTGCATGTATGCGTGGGCTCGTGTGGGTGTGTCTGTGTGTGTGTGTGAGAGAGAGAGAGAGAGAGAGAGAGTATGCGTTTTTGTGTGTCTGTGCGTGCGTGCGAACGAACTTGGGTGATGTCGTACGGACATTTTAGAAAACTACGCTAACGGCAGTTTTCAATTTATTTTTGCAGCAGTACTCTTACCTCTAACAACTGCACATCGAAAAGCATAGGTAAGGACAGTTTTTTCAAAGTGACCCTTGGACAGTTCGCAGGATTACGTCACTCCATCAGCCACATACTTTTGTTTCATTGGTCGGCACAAATCCAGAGCAATTTACAGATGACGTAGCTCCCATGTACGCATTTATCTAAGGTACCTATAAGGTACCTGCTAGGCAACTCAGGTCGTCCTCCGAAAAAAGTATCAAAAACCAGTCTGAAAGCGCTCGGTCAGAGTTCTCTTATTTTTGCCGCCCCTAATGTCTGGAACTCGCTGCCGGCTAAACTCCGCGATGCTCCTTCTCTTGCTTCATTCAAAACACAGCTCAAAACCCATCTCTTTCACCTCGCTTTTCACTGATTGTACCGAGCTTGTTGGTAACCCTGTGCTGTGCGAGAGAGAGAGAGAGAGGGAGAGAGGGAGAGAGGGAGAGGTGATGGTGAGAGAGAGAGACAGACTGCGAGTGAGCGAGTGAGCGAGTGTGCGAGCGTGGTTGATGGTTGCTTTCTTGATATGTTTTATGTGGTTGTGTGTGGTGTCTGGATATACTGTGTGATACTGTGGCTGTCTTTATATGGTTGAGTGTGGTGTCTGGATATACTGTGTGATACTGTGGCTGTTTTTATGTGGTTGTGTGTGGTGTCTGGATATACTGTGTGATAAGATGGCTGTCTTTATGTGGTTGTGTGTGGTGTCTGGATATACTGTGTGATAAGATGGCTGTCTTTATGTGGTTGTGTGTGGTTGTAACGAAATTGAGACCTGGCGTGTAAAAATAGCATTGTTCACGCAGCTTAAACTAGAGGGTCGTTTAGTCCAGGGAAGTACATTTCGTGTTCCTCCAGAGAACAATACGTACTGGGGAAGGGGGTAGTCAACCCACCTCCCAGGTCCAAGAGTCAGGGACAGCGGATGACAGCAATGGGGTCAGCCAAGTACGATGCAGTGACCTGGAGGTCAACTTGGAAACTCGAGAAACCTAAACATTGCTCTGGCTGCCTGTCAACAGATCATGCACGTGATGCTGTTTACGAGAATAGACCATGTGATGTAGAGGGCGTTGGAGTAGGGGGAAATAAGAACAGGGGGACATGCGAGATTGGAGAGATTCAGATAGAGACAACCATTAGAGAGAGAAGGACACAGAAGAAAGAAGCTTGCTCGAACCTGCGCCCAGCCGAAAGGCTTATGCGCGCCTGACCATGGGACTTGGACAGATTTGACATCGAAGCCCAAGGCAGGAATTAGCAAGCAGAAAACTGAGAGGGGCACAGTTGAAAGGTGAACTACAGAGTTGCTTTTCACGTGCGCCTCTACAGAAGAAATCGGTAAAGGATGGAGAACAACCGTGCGTCGCCTGTGTGGTTGGCGGAGCAGCACCTTCATCGGCTGGTGGACACCATCATGCAAACACCAGAACAGAAAGAAGCACTGCGGGCAATGATCCAGGCTGGCCGGTGGAAGGAGGTGCTGATTCAAGTGTTCCTGGAGGTGGCCAGCTGGTACCAGGCTGACGATCCCCCTCCTCCACTCGAGGTGTCATTTTTGTTTTAAGAAACAAGGGAGACAGGTCCAAGAGAAAGGCACTAGACTATCAAGATTTGGTGTAGCGTTTAGAAGTAGCGTTTAGTTGAAAGGCCGTGCCATCGCTTAGTATATTTTTTTAGCAATAATCTTTGGTGTAGTCAATTTGCTGTCGGGCTGTGCTGTCGTGCGAGTGCGTCCGACTGGAGGTGTTACAATGGTGTCTCGATAGACTGTGTGATAATGTGGCTGTCTTCCTTGTTTGTGTAAAGCTCATTGAGCCCTTCGGGGGGATAGCGCTCTAGAAGAATTCTTTTATTATCATATTATTATTATTGTAATAAGTGACGCACTCAACACCATTATTTCTTTTGCTGAACAGTTATACAAAATACATCTGCATTCGTTTTTATCTTGTGAAGACAATTCGTTGTTCTGAAAGCTTACTGTATTGGTGGCATTGGTTTGTGTGTGTTAGTGGGGTGGGGGGGGGCACCGATAATTCTTCTTGCAGTCATCGCTTTTGACTGGTGATAAGCAACCCGTTTCCACAGGTATTCGTGATCTTTTTTACACAGAACCTAAAACCAGCTGCTTGACGCCATCGAACGACGGTCGTGAACATGATGCGTCAGTCTTTCAAGACTGTAATTACAGAGCCCAACGAATAAAGGTGAAGTTGTCGTCTTATTGGTTTTTTTTTTTTTTGTCACGCAAAATTTAACGTTTGTAAGATTGCTACACACATAGAATTAAGCCAATTAATAGACGAAGTTTTTTTTAAACGATACCCACTATCAAGGTTTAATTGAATATCTGAGAAAAAAATGGCTCAGAGTTCTTCATTAGGTATGGTCTTGCATTCTAAGCTTTAGAAATGCATAAAGCATTTATCGCACACGCTTTCTCAGTCACCCTCGCTCTCTGTCTCTCACTCTCGCTCTTTCTCTCACTGCGCACCAAACGCCCATACGTGCACAAACATAGTTTAAACCATCGATGACATGAAAATAGATCAGCTTTATCTTTTCCTTCGTTTACTGTGTTCAACAGAATCACAAAAACAAGGAAATCACAATATGTGTGTATACGTGTCAGAATGCTTCTGTCATTTGCTGTAAGTTGGTTTCAAAACACCCTAACGGGGAAGGTAAGTATTGTAGTGCTTTGCTTTGTTCTGTAGTTCCAGTAATTGTTACCACTTCCGGACATCTCTTTTGTAAACAGTGCGCTCTTGCAAGAAAGGTACTGGCTGTAGATCTAACCCGAATACAAATCTAGCCTCTCTTTTGGATGCATATTTGTAGATGAATGCAAATTAGTTGGGCATAATCTAAAAAAAAAGAAGGGTTAAACAGAAGAGGCAGGTATATTGAAGTCATTGAAATACGCAAGCTGTTTAGCATCCCAGACTTGCCATTGTTAGTGATAAAAAAAAATCCTGACACCAATATGCGTATGTTGTAAGCGACACTAATTGTTATCTTCTTATTGTTATCTTCTTATTAAGTTCTTATTCCCAGCCTATTCCCCTTTTACCTGTTCCCTCTCTGCTCAGCTTTCCTTTACTCTCGTGTTTCTCGGTCATTGCCTCTGCCTTTCTCTGTCGCTTGGGTTTTCCCTCTGTCTCTCCTACTGTCTGTTTGCCTTAATTCTTGCCCTTCTGTCTGTCTCACTCACACACGGACTGTCACACAGACTCACACAGACTGCCACACAGACTCACACAGACTGTCACACAGACTCACACAGACTGTCACACAGACTCACACAGACTGCTACACAGACACACAGACTGCCACTTCTCATATTTGTTAAACAGTGAGCATTTGTAGGTGTGTGGTCGACGAATTAAAAAAAAACCTGTTTCGCATGAATACAGTAAGCTGCTGACTGGAAAAATCGTGTTAGATTTTTACTTCATGAAGCTGTTCGTGTTATCTCTTCGGCTCTACCAGACAACGACGACTGGGAAAAGATGACCTTTAGCGTTGTCATCGTGGCCTTGGTTATTGTCGCTGTAGTCATCGGCATAAGAGTCAGGAAGAGAATAAAAAGGGCCAGGAAAAGGTCAGTCATACAAGTCCAAAGATAAAGCTGCGTAAACCTACATTACCTACTTTGACATAAGACGTGCAGTATATTTTTGATAACTAATTTCTTTTTATGATTATTATTTTAATAAAAAGGAACAATTAAGTGACTGCGGCTTGGAGATTAACCTAAGTTAACAAAAACGGAACTGAGCTAAGTTAAATTAAGCGATAGACGATACAGACATTATTCGCCATGTTCGTAACAGCGAGCTTTATAAAAGTTACAAGTATAGAGGCTGTGTACCCTTAAGAATAGAAGTGCAATATATATATACACGCACACTATATAGGCATAGCACATGCATATATTTGTGTTTGTGTATATGTGTGTATATATTTATATATAAGCATGTATACAGTGCGAAGAACATTAGCCATCGCTTAAAAAAATATGCAATCTTTCGATCATTTTAACATAGGCGACACGCAACATGCAGGAAAAGCAATGTCAGTCTTTTTATGTGCGCTGAACCAGCAGGATCTGAGAACCACAGGTAGCCGAGAAAATAGTTCAGCCTACAAGAATAACCCTGACCGAAATATAACTTTCTGTCCTGTACATATTGGAGTGATTCCCTGTCATGGAAACACATCCTTTATCCATTATTTTTCGGTTTTCAGACATAACGACTCTCAAACAAAGTCCAAAAGAAGTTGCGCAGACAATGATGACGAACACACCCCTGGTAAGCTTTCATCGCGCACTAAAATATGGGTCGACATGAGATATATGCGTGTTTCCTCTCCCTGTAAATGCCACATTCTTGCGAGCGCACCTGACATCTTTTGTTAACTGGTTCCTTTTCTGAGACAAGACACTTTGCCAGCAAAAAGTTTATATTGGAATGCTGTCAGTCGGTGGTCACGTCAGTCTAATAGTCTCCCCTTTATTGCTTGCCTGTCTGCTTTTCAACATTTCGCGCGTTTTATCTTGTTCTACAGACCTTTTTTACCTGCCTCTTGGGGTTGTTTTTCTTCTGTGTGCCCTTCTGTCTGGCTCACTTCTCTCTCTCTCTCTCTGTGTTCTCGCGCGCACACGAATATGGCGCTAGAGAATAAACGCCATAAAACGAACAGCCCTAACGAATGCTAGGCGAAAAGTTTATGATGTGGGGGCATGGCCGGTGGGAGATGATGAGTCTGAGACAAGGGAGGAGCCGGTCTGTTTCTTGGCTTCAAACAGGAACGGAGCATTAACATTTTGACTGGTCAACGGACGGCGATTTGCGTATCTTTTTCTTTTGCCGGGAGGGTTAAAACAGACATTCTCACATGTATCATGCAGCAAGTCTCATGCTTTTGTTAACCGGACGAATCTGCGTGCTGCTTCGACGAATGTGGTCCCACAGGTGAGTACCGATGAGCGATCAGACGCCTGAAAACGGTCTTCTTGGTCTAATTATTTCTAATATATTTCTAATGTATTTCTAATATATTTCTAATATATTTCTAATGTATTTCTAATGTATTTCTCATATATTTCTAATATATTTCGATTAAAAAACCTGGACTTATCACACATACAGTTCAAGGGATGTTCTTACTGACGTTCATCTTTGCTGTTTTAGAATATTTTGGTGTTTGTTTTGATGCTGGTTTGGGGAGGCTTTTATCTTTGGGGCTGTTATTCTTTTAACTTGTGATTCAGATGTGTGTGCAAGTACTCTAGGTTTAACTAGCACACACCTAAAAATTCATGACTCAAGGGGTAACTGGAAAAAGAACCAAACATTATTTTCGTAAAGGACATTCACGGCAGAAGTGATGTAGCCGATAAAGTCATAAGTGAACAGGGATCTAAAGAGGAGAGCTTTATAATTTTTGGAAGTTTGTGGCTAACTTACACACATTAGTATATCATGGATCAATTTCTTGTGCTCTTTTATATGTTTTCCGTATTAATTTTCTTCCACTTTACAGATGCGTAGGTTATTGGGGAACTAGCGAGATTTACCAATCATCAAGCGTGTATACCCCTGGGATTCGTCTTTCATAAGTTGTCTGTCAAACTCATTGTTACGTTTTGGGGTCTGGTGGGTCAAGGAGATTACACCATAAGTTCCAGGTGTGACCCATCCTCGACTCTCCGGCCCTAATTAAGGTCCATAATCCCCTTGTTCAAGCCGCCATCTGGCCGCTCACGTCATCACCAGCCCAGGTTATGGTCCTGTTCACACCTCTCATCGGGGGCGGGGGGGGGTGCCTGGCTGTAGAAGCATGGGGCAAGGTGTGACTTACCCTGAGGCACGGCTGGGAAGGGACAGTGCAGGTGTCAGACTGGCCAGTTGTGGTTTAGTTTGTACAGGGGAGGATTACGTATCTGGGGGGAACCTGCTGATGCGTAGTATCGAGCACCAAGAGGCTTTGATGTAGCCGATGGGTGTTTACAACCAGGAAGGGGAGGGGGTAGCTATGTCCACTCTAGGTGTCCACTTAAGGGTGTGTTTTAGTAGTTGACATGGGGTGTGGCTTCTGCTGTCTCTGGCCTGATTGGTTGAATATGTAATTGTCTTGATGACCACGTGCGTGTGAATGAAAAAATCTATGGACGAAATTTGAGAATAAAAGGTTTGGTTTAGACCGTCAAATCATCACTAGGGGGCCTGGTTAGCTCATTTGGTTGATCTGTGGACTAGCAGATGGAAGGTTGCTGGTTCGAATCCTGGTGTGGCCAAGGATTATTTCCTGGAGTTAAACATTGTGCAAACTCCATTCGGCCATCTCCCCGCACATTAAACTGCCATCTTACTGCAACCATCAGTCTGGTGGTTCTTTCAGTGCATAGTTAAATAATAGGACCCCATCCCCCATAGTGCGAAATCACCGCGAGGTGGAAGCACTGTCCTCTAATTACCACCACTGTGACGAATCTAGTTCACGGTATAATATCATCTGTCCATCCATTGCCAGCGCATAACTTCACGCGATCGGATTCTTCGCGTGACGTCAAATTATAGGTTCACATTTTTGTTAAAATGACGTAAAACCACGCGTGACGACAACGCATCTGTTCGCGAGTTAACGGCCAGTATCGGAATCAGACCACTGCAGTTTTCAGCCGGACAGGCCGCATCTCGTTACGCTGCGCTTTTAACCGTCACAACCGACGTCCGACAGTAGCTGACCGCTGGAAGCTGCCCAGGCAGCAAGGTCTACATCACCGTGCGGCGAAACTAGTCGTCTGGTAACCATACCACTGTAGTTGCAAAGTGTGTGAATGGAATTATGCTTAAGAATTTCCTTTCTACCGAACGTATGCATGTCATTTGGTTGTGCCCTCTGCTAACGCCTACCTTAAAACACTTAGTGGCTTTGCAATTGTATATGTTACGTGTTGTAAAATTTTATTGGCAAAAAAGTTAGACCATGTAAGTTGTGAAAGTGTTGCGCGGTCCACTTTTGTCTGGGTCACAGCGTTAACCGTCGTACGACCGACAAAAGTTTCCGCGCTGATGGTTACAGTTCTGCTGTGTTTCAGGAGGACTGTTTCGCCATTTCACTGTTTCGCCATTCACCGTTTTGCCACTTCTCTGTTTCGCTTCTTCTATTCGCTAAATTCCTGCTTTGCTGTTCCACGTTCGCCGGTTCTTCGTTCTTCGTTTCCTTCTTCGTCAAGCTCAACGCTTCATCCTTTGTTCGCCGTCACCTTCATCAGCATCTCCAACACTGCACAACCGTCAACACCCCATCTGTCATCGCATCAGGAACATCGACCAGTGTCACCAGCCCGAGCACGCACGCGGACTGTGCCATCTCACGCGTGAGATAAGTCGTGTATTCTGTGCTGACGCAAACGTGGTGACTGACATTTGTGGTCGGTGTGAACATTTTTTCACAACACAACACTGTTTTAACAAAACATTCACATTAACATTTTCGTTGCCATTCACATCAACCACACATCACCCATTTCATTGTGAGTTAATTAAATGTTGGTTGAAAAAAGAGTGTGTGCATCTGGTGTGTGACAGTCGCTTTTGCAGGCTTCTACCTGTTTCACTGTACTTCCGCTGTAAGTGCACAGGCGCACATCCAGGTGCAAAACACGACACATAAAACGTTACAACCACCACCACGTCAAATCATCTTCCGCCAAACATCATGTGAGAGGACATCTTCTACCCAAATCTCCTGAGCGGAGAACATCTTCAGCCAAATCTACAGTGAGGGCATCTTTAGCCTGAACTCCTGTGAAGAAGAGCTGCTGTGGGGAGACGTACGTGTCTTGTGGTACAAGTCTGCTGAAGGCTGAAGGAGGAGTTGAGGTGTCTCGTTCTGCTATACGTGTAGAAGTCTAGTAGCAACGGCACGTGTATTGAGTAGACCAGTTGCATAGCCAAGGGACTCTGCGAGGTTGTGTGATTCTTCCAGACTGGGGTGTGACTCTAGCACGTGTTCCTCTGCTGTGGGAAACCTCTACGCTGACCGGGCGGGAGAGGACTGCAGAACGTAAAGGAGGGAGACCGAAGACCGCGGACAAGACAACCGTCTGAAGCAGGGGGCGAAGGTCCAGTCTTACAAGGAGGCTGCCTGTAACCGAGCTCTTGGAGTGAGCTCAAGGGGCTGTGTGTCAGCCTTTGGAAAACGTCATATCCTCTGTGGCGTGTGTGATTGTCAGCATCGAAGTCTGCTGTTACGTGGAGGTGTTCAAGAGGTCTTCAGGGTATCTACTGGTGAACAAATCCAAGGAAGGAGCGCTCCAACGTACAGACTGTCATGCGGACTGTAAGAAGCATTCGGGAGCGAATGTTGTGTTCTGTGAGTGTTGTGCATCACGTGGTCGTTCTTTTCTCGTAAGCAAAGGCGAGATTGAGGTACGTGGTTTGTCATTGTGTTTAATGGCGAGGCGGGTGATGTAGGGTGGTATTAGATGTTATAGTAGACCTAGCTCAAACAGAAGGAAATTGCGGGACGCCCTAGAGTTGAAACGAGTTGTAACATTTATTGTCTTGATTGTAAATACTCGCTGTTTACATCAACAATACATTCTTCTTTTTTGTGTTCACTGTATTGCGGTCTTTTGTTGTTCTTTATGGGAGACTGTAGGTGGTGGTGGCTCGGCCATGTGATTAAGAAATCATATTAATTAACTTTAGTGATACAGTGATAGTTCCACCTACGCATATGTCACCCTCTTGACGGTGGTCGTGTGAGCGAGAATAGGAGACGACCCGTCAAGAGCAAAAAGAAATCTCCCTAGTTGTGACATCCATGTACCTACGTACATTTCCGTAAAAAACGTCATTCTTTCGTCTGCGTGTTACGTATTCTTCTGACATTTCCTTTTCTTTTAATGTTCTAAATACCTCTCTCATCCTTCCATCTCAGTCTTCCCTTAATTTTATTTATAGCACATAATGTCAGTGATTTTTATTTTTAAAAAAAAATCTTCATGATGATGTTCTTGATTGTATGTATTCCTCCCCCATCCCCTGTTTCCCATCCTGTCCGCGCTTATCACTGCCCGCCGTGAGTTTGTTTATGCTGCTGACACAGTGTGAAACCGCCCCAAAAAATCAGCACCACCCTCTCTGACAATGGGGTAAGACCCTCTATCACCCAAAATATCGCACTGTACCGTATTTCGATCTTCTCCTCTTAGATTCTTCGTACCGCCGCCCCCCTCACTTTCGTCAAGTGACGTATCGTATTGTACTTTGTTTTTTCCCGCTCTTAGCTCCCTCGTACTCACAATATGACCAAATAAAGCCACACCCATCTAATGACGTGACCTTTTGTCTCCAACTTAGGGACCTCTCGTTGTATCCACACTGACGACCTCGAGTTTGGTTCCGGTCGATACAGTCTGACTAGCGCTGAAAACGAAGTGGAAAGAAACTACAGACTATTGAGAGCGCCAGGCAGACACGACAACCCATCCCCAGCGATTCGGCGCTTCGACCAGCGGAGCTCTGTTCATCGTGCGTTCGAAGACGACGATGAGGATTTGTACACTAGAATCAACGACGACGAAATCGATAGTGGTTCTGCTGACCCCCCAAAAGACGACGGGACCGTCTCGTGTCAGCACAGCGCAGAATGTCCTTATTCCGAGCCATACTGTGGTGTACAAGATGAAAATACAGCGGGCTACAACAGGCTTGGTCGTCATGGCGATAAAGGGGAGGCCACTCGCTCGGAATCAGTTACTGACGGAAACTACGGACATCTCTGCCGTCACACTGACTTTGCGGAAACATCTTTGAGTGGAGAATATCAGTTGGCGAAACCCATAACCCAAGCTCACTCCAGCTCAAGTAAAGGCAACGAAAACACTTCCCGTGATCAAAGCGCTTCAGACTGCCAATCCGAGGAGGAGGTCGGACCAGACACGTGTCATCTTCCTAACAAGAATTGTTCTACAGCTGTAGCTGCTAATGCTGACTATCTCATTCTTGAGCCTGAAGGAGACAGCGGCCTCTCGGAGACCAACCCCTCGGCGTGTATGCCGAGGAAACTTTCTGGAACTGTCGACACGGAAGACACGACCGTTAGCAGATCTTCCGACCACATCGAGGGAGACAACTGTCCACCTGGCACTGGTGACGGACAACGCGAGCCACTGACAGACGCTAAAAGTCCAGAAGAGTGCAAATCATCTCGTAGTCAAGGAGATGATGCAGACCTCTCGCCCTCCCCACTGCCAGTCGAAACCCGAAACTAGAATCTTCATCATTACCCCCCCCCCCCCAAGACAGAAGGTAGTGTTCTGAATATGACCTGGCTTTTATTGTGAGGCGAAGAAACAACTCATCAGGTCATCTTGTTTTATATTTTAAGGAGAGAATTAGCAGCCAGTGCTATAGTCCTTGTCCAAATAGATAAAATGTGCTACTGGCAAATCACAAGCCTGTCTTAAAGCACACGGCATAACTGGAATTTTATAATTTGTTAGTTTGATTTTTTTGTGATGATTTGACGTATAGATATGTCTATGCACATGTCTAATCTGTATATACGCAAACAGGTTTTTATGTGTGTATATTTCTCTGTGGTATATACAGAAGCAATTTAAAGCCACATACCGACGAATGAATGTGGTTTCTGAGCCAGGAGTCTTCAGAAAAATTAGGAAGAATCACAATGGAATACGCTTTACTATGTACAATAGTCATGGCTGTATAAACAAAGGCTTATCTCGATGTCAGTCTCTCTTAAAACCATAAGCACTTTAATGAAAAGGTTACGTTAATCGATGACTTATGGGACTCTTCCTAGAAAAAAATTGTTGTAGTAAATAATAGCTTGACTTTAATTTCATTCTGTCCATTGTCTTCATGTAATCTTATCCTATTATAATCCTTAACCAATATTTGGAAAACAATAACAAGTCATCTTTTAATTTTGTATCCAAGGTCGGACTAGGTCCTACAACAAGGAAAAATGTGTAATATTGTGTAACTGTGATGTGTAATATAAAAATGTACAATAGCTTGTGACTGAAATATGTTAATGTACTATTATAGCTTGTGATTGAAGTATGTTAATAGATGGTGGAATTGAAAAACCGTGTAAGCATGAAATGTGGTGGACAGAAATCTTGTGGAGGAAATACTTAGAGGTGAAATTAAATCAAGTGTAGCTATAGTTCAGCTTTATATGTTTCATTATTTCAGCGGAACATTGGTCCAAGCAGTAAGTTGTATTCTGTAAATATGTCGATAAGCTCTAGACGCATTTCTTCACAGAGCTACGTTGCCTCAGCTGCACACCGCACGGGGGCACAGTTTTCTTCGAGTTTCCCCGCAAAAGCTTATAAAACTGATGCACGTCACGGCAAACTCTCACAAAATCAGAAACAGGAAATACATTATGTATCTGATGCTGCGTTGGGATGTTTGGGTTGATTACTGGGTTATGGTGACATAATGTGCATCGTCTAAAGCACGACCCTACGTGCATAACAGATTCATAGCACTGCTTAGATTATTAATCCATTTGCGCATCAGTGGAAAACACCAACTTAGAAGGCTAGTCAATACACACTTGGCTGTAATTCGTTGTTTATATACATGCTAAAAATGTTATCACTTTGCATTGAAAGCTAGAGACGGTGGCTACACATACATATTAGTATAACAATATGCGTAATAAGCGGTATATTAGGTGTATGGTATTAAGGGGATAGACGCAGGACACATACGTATAGCACATTCTAGATTTGACAGGGCTGGGAATTGACCTGCAATACACTCAAACAGACTGCCTAGTGTGGGCATGCATGACAGGTCAGACACACCACTTTGAGCTACTCGCACTCAGTCACACAAGTACACTGACAGCATAACCCAAACTACAGCAGTCAGGAGGGCCCAGCTGGCCATGGGAACCTGACCCTTGGTCCTTATAGTTTGGGAAGTCTATAGAGGCTGGCACGACAAGGGAGGGGGCTTTTTGCTTCTGGCTTTTCGGTCGGTGGACTGGCCGGGGCGCCGGTTTAAGGGATGGATATAGAGACAGATAGACGCGTAAAGGTGGAAAGGGGCTGGAGATGGTAACTGTCACCCCATGGAACGCCATGATGACTAATAAAATCTTACTGAGACCAAACATGCGCAGGTGTTGCAGTTACGGACGAGTGCGTGGTGACGTGACATTGCTACCTTGCAACTATTTTGTGGCAAGGTAATCGAACATTTCTCTTTGCGGTGCCACGCCATGTTACATTCGGTTTTGACGAAAGGGCCGACTTTTCAGAAAAATGAAATGTGAAATAAAATTCTGATGATTACATGCATGTGCTAAATTGTGCGTGCTTGTGGTGGAAGGTGATTGTGCTTGTGTGCACGCGTGGAATCGTGCGCGTATGAACGGGCATGCGTTGTGGTTCCCTATACTATGTGTAGTGCAGACTGATGCAGACTTCTTTTCGAGCAAAGTATTCGTTTGTCTTTGAGCTTAAGTGTATACGTATGTGTGTGTGTGTGTGTGTGTGTGGCTGTAAGTGTATGTGCTGACGCCAAGGTTGTGGAGAAGGGGATGAAGATATATTACTGTAAAAACATTATTCTTAACGAAAGCTACATAACCACAGCAAGAACTACGTATACGCTTTTTTTCTTGAAACGCGGTAGATGCAGGCTGCGACGCCCTTCATTCACTGAGCAGAAAATGCGTATTTGTGCAAATCTGAAACACCCACGCATCACATAAACGCCCGACCTGCTGGACAGTGAGCAAGTGCATGTCTTGTACGGGAAGAAGATCCCATTAGCGAGTTTGTCGCGGGCTAATGGAGCTCATTGACCCTGACCAGGAGTCCATCTAGCTGAAGAACTCAGACATTAAATGTTCTGGGCAGATGGAGCCCGTTAGCCCAGGTCGGTAGTCCGTCTGCGGGAGGAAAACCATGGGAAAACCAGTTTTAAAGAGGAAAGGAGCGCCGTCAAGACAGAAATGCCAGGATAGTAGCAACATAAGATACCAGGCCGGGCAGGTGGAGGTCCGGATCTCCAATAACCGCGCTTCCTGCTGTGGTGCCACAGGGCAGCGAAAGTGTCTAGTGTGTTCCTGGCACACACAACATCAACGTCGATGTCAGCATTACCACTCAGACTTCCGAAAGACCACATCATCACTGGAACGTGGAGCGAACGAACTCGGCATGTATGCGGAAACACAAAAGACTTACCCGTGAGCTTTCCAGATAAAGAAGGGACATCTCAGAGATGTCAGATGGACAGCATTTTGGCGAGACGTGAATTTACGGGATTTCCAATCACCGATTCACGTTCTACAACCCAAAAAGGTCAGCCTTCCTCTGTTATTTTTCCCATAAAAGTTTGCTTGATTAATGTTCCTATAATCCTTTTCCTTATAAAGTTGTTTAAGACTCAAGAAATCCTACGACCAGTGCATGTTGACGTAACTTAGCGGTAATGGAGGCTTACTACAGACACATCGTGGGTTAGAACCCGTGTCCAGCTCACGTTTACCTTCTCTGCACGTGCACCTCTTCAGAGGACTGGCCAGACAGGATTTTCTCAAAGATCTCCAGTTTCCTCACATTTCTTCTTCCCCTTTTACACGTCGTCATTAGATAACCTTCGATGGTTGCTGACTTGACCTTCAGCACCCAGAAATCCTTACAGTGTCTAAGAAAGTAAGAATGCACGAGGGACGTGAAAAGGCAGTCAGTGGGTGCGTTTAGCAAAGCTGTGGGTCGTTAGTGACTTGCATATTGCAGTCCGACGTTTATGTAAAGATTCATACCGCACACGTTTCAATTGATTTGCCTTAGTTTGGCGAGAAGAACCAAATACCTTCCCGAACGAAGCAACCTTTGCCCTCATCATCCTGGCCTTGTTGATTGGGGTCGCCGTTATTATCAGAAGGAACTTTACATGCAGATGTAAAAATTTCAAACTTCGGTAAGTAACCAGATTTTAACACACACACACACATAGAAAGACACGGGAGGGAGGAAGAGAAACCTCCCATCTCCCCCGCCCCCCAAAAAAAAGTGAAGGATATGGTTGAGTCTGAAGCCACGCCACTAAACCAATTCTTTTTTAACTTTATTTTTCTATACACTAAAAACAATTTACTTTAGTTCATTGATTTATATCTTTGTGTGAAGTTATTCTGAATGTGTGTACATTTAGGCTAACTGTTTCAACTGCCAGACTTTGGCAAACTGTTATCTACTTGGTCCAAGGCAAGAGTCATGAGAGTTAGTCTACGTTGAGAAACTCCGTGAGCAACTCAAAAGTTTTGTTTGTTGTAAACTTTAGTTCCTTTGAAGCGACAGAAACTTTAAATAATTTCCTTACACATCAGGAATGATCAATCGACGGAGTCCACGCTGTCCGACAACGGGAGAGCGTGGCGCTGTCGTCTGACTGACGGCGACGTAACGGATGACGTCATCATCGCTGTGGACCAAACCAAACGTTTGCTTTCATTTTACACAATTTCTATAAGTAAATTTCTATAAGTTTGTTGTCAAACCTGAGATGTATTGTAGAGTTCATTATAACGCAGCCATTTCTCCTTTTTCTCTTTCTTCTGAGTTTCATAAAACGTAATCAAAGAAATCAAAGAACTTCCGCATTCCCTTGTTCTCGCACATTAACATCGTGCAAAATACGAACGTGTTTTTTTTCTCTCTCTTTGAAAATTTATCCTAAACTCTTTTTACAGTACTTACAGAAGTTTGAGACTTTTGCTTGTTCTCAGTATCCTGTGTGTTGTGGTATTTTCTCTGTCATGTGTCGAGGGGTGTGGCGCTTATGTGTTTCACTAGTCTGCTCGTTAACTAGATTTACAACAACATAAAAATGTGTCAAGAAGGGGAAAACTAATACTGCGATCGCTGCCTAATTTCGTCAATTTCCAATCGGCTCAAGCCCCCACCCCCTTGCTTGTCACGCGCACAACTTAATAAAAAGCGGGCAGCGATAATACAATATTCTATTTATTTACAGTTACACACATAGAGTATTCTACTACACAATGACTGATGCTCCAATATACATCTGCTGACTCTCATATACTCATCCCAGCAACGCTATACGTATCTACACGCACACGTTATTTACCGAGTTATGAATTGTACCGTACCGATACTTCACTTCGGTGAACACAAACCGTATCCTTTCCGTACCAAAATCACTCAGACGTCACGCCGACGTCTTAACAACAAGATCGATCGACGATCACAAGAGATAACCGTAAGTATTTGATGTATACTTTCTTCTAACCTTGTTCAACTATCTTTGAGTTACGATCGCGTCCTACTTTCCTACACTGTAGGTAACCTCACTTTCACGAGGTTGGATAGGAATGCCGCAGACGCCACGTCCCTGTTGCAGACGTCTGCTGGTTCTCTGTCCATTCGGGAATCTGCTGGTGGTTAATTAGAGGGAAAATGCTTCCACCTTTGCTTCCACCTCGCGGTGATTTCGCACTATGGGGATGGGGTCCTATTACTAAACTATGGACTGAAAGAACCACCAGACTGATGGCTGCAGTAAGATGACCAGTGCGAACAGGCAGTTTAATGTGCAGGGAGATGGCCGAATGGAGTTTGCACAATGTTTAACTCCAAATCCAGGATTTGAACCAGCAACCTCCATCTGTTAGTCCGCTGCTCTCCCAACTGAGCTCTCCCAGGCCCCCCACTCTCGACATTTGTATTGGCTTGATTTATTTGAAGCTGTCTTACGCTAAATGTTCTCGGTGAAATAAGTTGATGGTTTTTTTTAAATGTGCCTAATCTTGGGAACCTTTGGGGAGACATGACCGTGTTTTATGTATATGTGAGTCTGTTTGATATAAGGTGATTAAATCGGTAAATAGCGAGGTTAAAAAATTCTGAATTTTTCTGTTTTGGTCTCGTGTCTAGAGAGAGAGAGAGAGAGACAGGTCGAGTGAACGGTTAAAGAACAGATTTGTCCGTACGTGAAAGAAGACCTAATTTCTGTTGTTTTTCCTAAAACGAGGTTTGTTAATATAGAGGTGCATATATAGACAAAGTTTACATACTTCCACACTGGGTCTGCTGTCGCAACACAGGCTTCAATCCCGCATTCACATCATACTGGCACCAGGACAGTCAGTCCTAGTGTTGTTTCTTATGGTGTTAGGCGTCTGCAGGTAAGTTACATACTAGATTGTCAGTTTAAAGAAAACGTCTTGGGTATGGTTCGTTCGGGTTGAGAACCACCGACCTCCCGCCTCGGAACCAGACGCGTTAACCGTTAGACTACCGAGGCGGTCTCCCGAAGGGGCTGCGTCCTCTCGCAGATACTGCTAGGACACACAGTCGTGTTTGATCCCATAAAACGCTGATAATTGTGCATGTTCTGAATGAATGCGTGCCTCATTCATTCATTCATTCATTCATTCATTCATTCAACGGGCACATCTGGTCTCTAATAAAAACAGTCAAAGGGAACAGCTAGGCCACAAACCCAAAGTCTCTTTTTAACCTCTGTCAAGCCCACGTGATGTTCAAACTGTTGTATGCAGCGCTCTCTTACTTTACCTTAGACCAGACAATATAGAAGAACTCCAGTCTGTACAGGCTAGAGCATTAGCAGTACTCCTAGGAGTCCCGACGAGCACCCCAAATCTAAAAGTGCTGGCAGAGACAGGACAGAAACCTACAGAAACCTACAGAACTAACAATTGAAGAGAAGGGGCAGACAAAATCAGAGTAACAAGAATAAGACTAAATGGTAGATACTGCACACCCAGATGTTAGATGTATCTCAGTAACAGAAAATAATTAAGAAGGTTTAAAACCACCATAATATCCAGTAGGTTACAGGAAAAACTTAACATTGTAGATTATGACATAAAAATTAAAATCAAAATATATTAAAGGAAAACAGTAACACGTAAACTAAAACCTTCAAAGGTTGACAAGATGCGTAAATAATGTGAAGTCGATTGGTGCATGTGGTCGAAACTGCTAGTGAATTAAATAAGATTTGTACAGACGCTTCAACGACTAAATTATTACAACATGATTTAAAGGTAATAATAATCGAATTTTCGTGAACAGCGACTCCAGACCTCTCTCGCGCGCGCGAACTCAGGAGAGGGAACTCCTCAGTAGGTGCAATGATTGTAGAATCAGGAATGGTCTCCCCTTACAGATGGCCGACAAGATCAGGGAGACGACTTTAGAGGAGCCTCGCCTCACGTCTTCTGTCCCTCGCCAAACCATGAAGCTAGACAACAAAGGCTTTCTTTCTTTCCTGTTCATTTCCTTTCTTTCTTCCTTCTTTCTGTCATTCTTTGCTTGTTTGTCCGTGTTGATTCTGTATCTCCTCTCTGTCCTCCTCCACCGGGTGTTTTCTTCCTCGAGTCCCCTCCTTCCCTTTCACGTTTCAGTTTCTGTCATCGCTATTCTACAACGCGGAGATTTACTTTCTCCAGTTCATTCGCGTGACATTCGCAACCC
>SMGT01000338.1:0-14254 GCA_004794575.1 Lanistes nyassanus | reverse complement strand
GGGGGGGGGGGGGGGGGGGGGGGGGGGGGGGGTCCACAGCAAACGGGCGCTTCACATATTAATCGTTGCGTTACTCCACGGTGTTAGATGTCTCACTCTTCGGCCTGCTTGCTCCTTGTGCCCGTGACTCACCAGCTATAGAAAACTTTCACTAGTCGTGAGACAGTGCTTAGCACGAAGGACTGCTGGGGGTACTTCAACATGTGTTTGCCGGGGATAAACTGTACACTCTTCTCCTTTGCCTAAAACACGAAGAAACGCTACAAACACTTGAAAAAAATATACACTGCACCCTCTTCTCCTTCACTTAAAATACGAGGAACACTAGAGACACTTGAAACGTATGTCATTTTGGTAATCAAACGCACTCTCTTATCCTTCGCCTAAAATACGAGGAACACTAGAGACAGTTGAAAAATATGTCATTTGGGTAATCAAACGCACGCTCTTATCCTGTGTCTAAGACTGGGCCTTTAGTTTAATAGGCCGAGTACTGTCGCCTGGTAAATTTTGCCGCTGAAACAAATCAGTTCTGTCTGCCTATGTAGCAAGCAATCAGATTCTAAGCGCAGGTGGATTGATGAAACGTTTTGCAGAAAGAGGTATTGCATCAAAATGTGAAAGTGCCGGTAAATGGGAATTTGCTCCAAAACATTCGGCATTTCGGCATAATAAACCGGCATCCCCTCTTTGTGATATCTCACAGTCTGGTGCAGATTTGTGCTCGACGTCAGCGATAACTCAAAATAGGAAGTTTGTCGCCTCTTAAAGTTTTCTCCTGAAACTCCTATTCCAAAATCTTCTATTTTTCCCGCTCTTTTCGGACGGACGAACACCGAACAAACACGCGCACACACACACACTAGTTATTTGCATACGTTTCTTTTGTTTGTGTGTACGCATGTCCGTGGGCAACCACCCAATGGCCTTACAGTAACTCACGTGCATGAAAGCAGACAGAGTGAAGCAGTCGCACGTACGCCCCACGCTGACGTCATGTACACACACGCGACACTTTTCACCTGTCCCCGCCTGACAGAACAAACGTATCACTCGACTTGTCAGGTGTCCTGTCAGAGGGGTCCACGACTGCTGCAGTGCGGGTCTCAAAGAAGGAATAGGAATGAGAAAGACAACAGTAGAGGAAGAAGCATACGAGAAGAAGGATGATGGTGAGCAGGAGACTACTCCACTCTACAGGCGTGCATTCGAACATTCACGAAGCACGGTATGGGAGTCTCGCACACGCTAGGAGCACGAGTGACGCTAGGTGGCGACTGCCTCTTTCGTTCTCCTCACGTCTGTGAATCCTCATGGCCTGTGGTGCACTAACTGTCCTCCTAGAACTGTCGAGCAAACAAGCCCGACGTGTGCAAAACACTGGGACAAGATATGGCCCCGTATGCAAGAAACCCGAACAGCTTACACTTATTCCAGAATAGCAGCCTTGACAGGAATAACTTCCTTGAATTTCCCATGTACGTAAACAGGATAGCTTAATTTCCCCTCGTTATTCGGTAATCATTTATTCTGTCTTCCTAAGAGCGAAAATAAATAGCTTATTCCATGTTATTTGAAACAGCGTTTTCAGAGACAGAAGACGTCCGCTATTCGGGAATAAACTTAGTACCGTTTACATGCATATTGCCTGGTTAGGACCAACAGAGATTTTCTCGGTCGGCACCCAATAACACGAAACAGATTTCCCACCCCTTTCCTCAACATATTAACACCTTCCTTTCTGTCTTCTGGTAGCACTTAGGAGATTTCCCTCAACCCTTTTCGCATGACCTGGGGGAAAATAAACAAACTTTTGATAGCCTCATTTCTATTCCCAAGCGATATATCACCTGTTTATGTATGTGCTACCTCATGCTTTTACAACCCGACGTCACAGTTTTACGGTTTTCCTGCTGTATTATGAGGTACAACCAATCTTCTGTGCTAATCTTTACGTACAGTACGTAACACTGGTGTAAGAGATCAAGTTAATGGATGCCTAATGTCGGTTGGGTTTTTTAGGGGTGGGGGGAAGAATACATATCACATCAAATGCGTACGTCATCAACGGACTACCTTAACTGGCGATCGCTGCCTGACGAAAGCCCGCAACATACAGCAGCTAACACATGGCCATCGTGAAACACTCGCAATATGATAACGTAAACCCTAGTGAGTGGATCAACTGCTTCAAATAAATCGCGCATAAGCGACTGGGAGGGGTGTCATACAGTCGAGAGATAGCAGGTGTAATGCACCAGGACCTTCTTGCGTCCGCCTCATAGGTCAGCACCCTCTGTTCCACACAGAGCGAGGCTCCATTTCCGGCCTTGGGAGCAAATGGACGAGAAACCGCCCGCAGATTTGAACGCCCGGAGCAGACTATGAAGGCCGCGTGTAACGCCGAGAACCCGCTACAGTAAGCCAGCACGCAGCTCCACGGGTTAAGTTTTACCGACAGGTGTTAAAACATTAATCTCTTTCAGCCAAGCGCGTTTCCCAACTATCGAACCCAGTCTTCCCCCCTCCACTATCTTTCCGCTTTCCTGCCCTACCCCCCTCATCACACACACGCAGACAGCACCAACACGCACACTCGTCTCATTTCACTGAGCAGAGTATGGTAGCGACAACCCAAGGTCTACAGATTTTGTTTCGCGTTCGCATTCGCTCAGGAACAAAGGCTAACGGTTAGGCACACATAAGTGCACTAACAGGCACACATAGGTGCAACATACAACAAACCATTACTGCAGGAACACATTATAATTCATCAATGAAAGGCAGAATGCGGTTAATATTTCAACACCCTGAAAAATGCTGCTTGTTTGAAAAAGTTGGGAGTGGGAAGGGGAGAGGGGAAGCGAGGTTTGAGTGACGCGCTGCACCCATCAGAATGATGGGCGACAGCTGTGATGTCCCGCTGTGTTAACACCCAACAGCACATCTCCGGAAACATACATCACTTGATTTTGTTCACCGACGGACCCACTCAAATGATTAAAATGCGCCTGATGGCTATTAACACATACGCAATTTTAGCCAAGGAAGAGAGGTGTGCATGGAAGGAGGGCAAACAGGACCGGATGTCTGCTAGTCGCGTAGCACGCTGGAACCGGATGCAGATTGTTAGTGACTAGTTCTCAGTGACTATTTCCCGTTAACCAGCAGCTAGTGTGGTGGATGCTTTACTACCCTGACCTCTCTCTCCCACTCCCTCTCACTGCTAAGAAGAACAGAGAAGAAGCACTTCCTGACATTTAAATAATTTGTGGTGTAAGTTTTGATAATTGTATTCAGGGTGTTATCATGCTTGGATTGTTGTGACTTCTCACACACAGGTCGATGGAATCGCAGTAAAATTTTGAGTCTTGAGTACTCTGTATCTCTGACCTCCACACATCTTTCTCTCTCTGACACTGTGTAGCAAATATGCGTTTACACAAAGGAACACACGAGCGTTTGCGCAAAACGACAATGGAGGAACAAGCGCAAAGAGGAATAAACCCGTTTCCTATTAGCGTTCGCTTACAGTTCGCGCATGATCCTTACAAGATTTAAAGAAAAATTGAGCTGCGCACACGCACTGCCCCCAGCTTTGGTCATTAATGTTAACCATAGGTTAAAAACCCCCGACATGTCTGCTTGATTCCGGAAGGAAAAACTGCCAATTACTGCACAAAACAACTACAGATATCACAAACATGGAGGGGAAAAACTAGCAAAATCTACAGCGTTTTACGGGAGCACAAAATGAGGTCAGATATAAAACAGAAGAAAACGTGGGAACGAAGAGGAGGCGAATGATAGGGTAACATGAACAGGAGCAACAAAATCGACAACGGAAAAATGTCAATGAGAAATCTTTTCCTTGTTTTATGTTTTTTGTTTTGTTTTTGTTTTTGTTTTTTGTTTTTTGTTGGCTCGATGCTGTTTGACGTGATGTGGTGGCAAATGACACAACGGCAAGGCATTGTGACTGCCTCACTTGGATGTAAAGCAGATGTTCGCATAACAAATCCAGCTGATAGAAATACAGAAAACAACTGTTTTCGGGTGAAGGGGTGTTAGTGGGGGTAGGTAGATCATCACACGATACAAAGAACGGTTTCACTCTGCAGCCCGTTTTCGCGCACTCTCGCTCGCCATCTTTCCAATCTCTCTCTCTTCTTCTTCCTATGTCTTCTCCCTCGTACAATGTCTCCCTGTCAGTGCTTTAGTGCTTTAAGCTGACTGTAGCGCCATTACACGCAGTCCCCTCTTCCCAGGAACCAAGTCATGTGCACCTCGGGGAATTCCACTACGCAAAACTCTTAAAGCCGGTTGGTTTGGTAGTCAAGAATTAGTCTTTAAAAAACCCAGGCAAAGACAGCTGGAAAATTGGATCCAGAGGACACAATAACAGGGGGGGTGGGGGGGTGGCTGGGGAATGGAGAAAAATTCTCAAATATCAAACCAGTGAATCCAAAAGTAAAATGCTGCGAATGGGAGCGAAGTGAGTGGCGACTGTTGATCCTGATATTCCTTACTCTTACTAACTTACTTACCAGCTTACTGATATGGACTATAGTGCTGGAACTCCTACTAATCTCTGACTTACCAGGGCCTGCTGACATAAGACGCTGCAATCCTAGACGGAAACTGAGGACTTATTTAGAGACATGTAGGATAACGGCTGTAGTGGGGGAGGGAACAATCTGACCAAAAAAAATCAGTTCGTGTGGAAGGAGAACGATTTCTGAAAAAAAGCTATTTGAAGAGATTGTAGAAAAATAGGAGACTGAAAAAAGTGGGGTGGGGGATAAGAAAGGAGAGCACATGAATCACAGCTTTAGGACGGGATGCAGGACAAGAAGACGGGATAAAAGACGAATTTCTTTCGAGAACGAGAGAAGAGAACGAAGAAAAGAAAACACTTCACACAGAGAAAAGAAGTGATGAAATACAAAAAGCGAAGAAGAAGAAGAAGGGAGTGGAAAGAAAATAATAGAAAGGAAAAGAAAAGAAAAAGAAAGAAATTGGGAAAAGGAAAGCAACAACAACAAAAAAAACCCACACAAAACAACAACAACAACAACAACAACAAAACAAACAAACAAACAAAAGATAGCATGAGAAAGAAAAGAAAAAGAAAAACCAAAAGACATGTTTCTTTATTTCTGCAATTCGTAAGCTCCGAGTGCCATGGGCACAGACTGTTAGGATAGAATTTAATATCTCTGACAAACAATCTGTCACTTCCCAATTACCCGTCGTGCCTCTGCTGAGAGAGGAAGACTGCCGGCAGACGGTGTTGAGCCAATCACGTCCTCTGGCACAGACTGGCAATGTGACGTGGCCTTAACAGACCAGCACAATCCCCGACCGGATACGCAGGACTTGTGATATCGGAATATTACACACCAAAAACCAGTCAGTTGGTGGGTTTGGAAAGAGGGTGGGCGGGTGGCAGGATGGCATAGGTGGGGAGGTTGAAAAGTGGGACAGCAGGGCGGAAGCGACTTCTCCCCTGGAAAGTTTTCTCTGCAAGTTTTTCTTGAAAACTCAACCCAGCAGCGACCACTTAAACATACCGACAAACTCCCCCTGCCCCAAAACACACGTGCTGAGCGAAAGAAACACATTTATCATACCCATGTGGCAAGTTCAGTGAGACAATCCATGCCTTCAAATTTGGTTTCACACAAACCAGAGGCTAAAATAGCGCCTTGCCTAACTGCAGAAAATCACGTCCCCGAAAGTTCGGTGTTCGGCAAGACATACTCTTTTCGTGACGAGAGGTGGAATTTACAGGATGTTTACCAAGCGTCGAAAAAATACTACGGGCACAAAATTGAAAACAGGAATTAGTTTACAATGTGACGATGAGAAACGTTAACAGTGTGTTTATTATGCAACAAGAGAAAACGTTCACAGAATGTTTAATATCTAACGACAGAAAACGTTATAGCAACTGAACAATGAACATCACTAAATTAGGCTAGAAATGGACCAATGAACAAAACTTCTGGACCGGAAACAGAAATGTAAACACAACAGCGGTACTGGAAACATAACTGCGAACGTTGGTAACTAAACAGTCAGCCAAAAAACTATACTTGACTGGGGGTGGGGGGTGGGGGAAATCGCTGGCAAACACTTCCACAGTACAGGCCTAGAAATTATACAAGCCACACACTCCTAGAAGACTTAAAAATGCTCGTGTACACTTCCGGAAAACTTGAAATTAAAATGTATTCGTTTATCTAGGTAAACAATGAGGTGGTTTATAAGGAGAAAAATATGATATGCTATAAGCTGGCAGATAAATAATCACTTGCAAAAAAGATTGGCTGTAAACTTAATAATGAAAATAACTCCGCTAGCACCAAAGATCCCGTCGTTATCTCAGCCTGTCAGATTCTGACACCAACCATCGACGCTCTCGCGGTCTGGTGCCTAAGACCGACGCATGGGATTCGTATAATGAGGTACACTCTCTCCACACTTTGAAGTTTCCGGTCGGAAATGGAGGGATCTGGCCTTGGACTGACGCATGCGCAAAAGGGTCGAGCGTCTTACGGGGGGGAGGGGGGGAGTAAGAAGAGAAACTAGAGCTTAAAGTGAGATTCCAACAGCTTGACTAAGTTAAATATAAACAGTTTTCAAGAACAAAGTGGAACGCTTGCGTGTGAAAAAAGAACAATAAAAACACAGAAATATTTAGTTTCATCAAAATCTGATTCAACTTCTGGGTCACCCGATAGCTGTCCTGTGTTCTTGATTGGGAACTTGTAGCGGAAATTTAATCCCCCTTGGATGACATGCTTATTCCTTACAGTTGCCTTTGTTCGTATATGTGAAGAGGTATAGATCTTTCGTATTTTTTGGCTGAATTATGCATACAGATAGAGTTAGGATCAATCGCCAAGAAATTACTTAATCAAACACAAATTACATATTATAGCAGTAAAGGCACAGTCATGTACACAGCATAGAGATTGGTCTGATCTGGTTGGATATGGCTGCGAAATATAGAATGTATTTGGACTGCACGCTCTGTAAATCCAAACAAGCCCAGACACATACTATACCTCCAGCAAGTCTGCATGAGATAAAATGAGAGTCTAGAATAAATAGCACTATATATGCAAACGATCCAGAATAGAGAATATGGGGACACAAAGTCGTATCGTCCAACATTACACATTTTCAGTCTTTAAAACTCGCTTCGGTCTTTATCTGAAACACAATAGGTTTCTTTCAAATAATAAGGATCGACATGCATTCATCAGCTGCCTACTTGGATCACATGCCTTTATCAACTACTTGAGGACAAGCATCACCAGTGAATGTTCACCCAGAAACATCACCAGCGAATGTTCATGTAAGAATATCACCAGTGAATGTTCATCGCCAATGAATGCTCACATAGCAACATAACCATACACGTTTAGCAGTATGTTTTACACAATAGATAATAAACTGTATACATCAACATTTATTAGATCTGGCCTCAGTTCTGGAAAATCCGCTGAAGTTGAAATGAAACATCAGTTCAATAACTTATGCTACACAGCTGTCACAATCCACATACGGATACGTCAAATATTCTGTGCCTGCAGTCTAATAAGTTATTCTAAGCCTCTTTCTTGCTATTTGATCGATCTGCAGCGATCTGTAGCATACTGAGATCAAACAAATAGTAACTAATGAAAAGAAAACTCTAGGAACATGAAAATAGTTAACAGACTTCAACACAGAAATGAACATGTACTCGACTTTTGTAGCAGTCTCCATGCAGAATTTAGAATGAGTTCAGAAAACATAGCTGCAACAAATGCCTATTGGATTTGTAAGTCTCAGAACAGGTCCAGAATAGGATGATCATCATTTAAACTGGTTGAAGATTGGACGAATGTTAGGTGACTGCCAGATAAAATGTGGTGTACGTATCTGTACGTCATGTTGTGTGTGCAGGAGTGCGCTGCTTCGCTAGTACCGTACACTTAGAATTCATCAAGTTAGTACTGTACATAGAACGGGGCATAGTCTTCTTAATTATTAAAAGAAATCAGTGAAAGACACGTAGATGACATCAAGGCACCAGCAGAAATGCTGCCGTTTAACAGTGTAAGAAAGGTAACTTATTGTCTGTCAACCAGCCTATTTTTTGCGAGACAATTTTCGGAGTAGACATGGATGATGTTTAGCGATGCTGTGAGTTGACCACTCAAACGACTTCATGCCACTGTGCAAAATGTGCGTTTACCCAAAGATGGAGAATCTTCTCGCAGTCGGCGATGCAGTGGAAACGCAACCAAAATGTACTACCAGGGCTATACCTTGGTCTGGTCTAGATCTTCTCCCTTCATACCTCGTGGACCCGCGATTCCCCCTAAAGGGGTCTAGGGGATTAGATGTAAACTAAGGTTGACGTAATCTCAAGCAAAATATCCCAGACGTTCGCAGATCGATTCTCCAAAGTTTGCTGCTATTCATCGAGTGACGGACATCTGAGACGCAACCTGCAGCTGTCTGCAGCGACACCTGGCGCCGCTGTCTATCGATGCGCGCTGTATTTAGACCACGACCGCACACTGATGCGATGACCTCATGATGATGAACCTCTTCATGACGTCACACAACTAGGATTTAAACGTTCGGAACCAGAGTGATCCGGGGAAATGCTTTGTAGGCATACATCAGAACCAAAGCTTGAGGCCAACCCAATCGCAAATTTTACATCGGGCCTGAAAGAAAGAAAGAAAGAGGAGGGGGTGGTAGGGGTAGAAAAAGAGAAATGGCAGGAGGAAGCAAACAAGCAAAGAAGAAAGGAAGAAAGGAGAAAAAAGGATAAGGTGAGACAGTACGATATCGGTTTCAAGAGAAGAATATGACGCCTGTCTCAATAGGCGAAGTATAAGGACTAGAAAGGAATGCAGTATGGCATGTGTCTGGGCAAGGAGGATGGTGGCGTCTGTTTCCGCAAAGCGAATGATGAGGCTTTTTTTAAGCAACAAAGGACGAGGATGACGAGGAGATATAAACATCGGCGCATTTCTTCCGGTGTAACTGAATGCGACTAGGGAAATAAATATGACGACAGGCTTAGAGACGTACACACTCCCCCGCTGCTATTTGCTGTTGTTTATATATTTCCCAATCCTTTGCCTCTTTTGTTATCCTTTTCTGTTGTGTGGCTTACTTGCCGATAAGTGGTTGCGGTCTAAACACAAGACAAAAAGTTTATTTGTTTGCTCTTTTATGTCCACGTCACCACCTTAGAACGATAAGCACTGTACGAGGTGAACAATATTTTTCCCTTGAGACCTGGTCTGCGATAAACACTGGGTACGATACTTTATCATCTGGGCTTTGAAGGCCAGCTACGGCTTAAAGACGCTTCCACCTGTAGCTGAAGGTGTTCCCAAAACAAATGTCAACAACGTGGAAAGTTGGAGGCCAACTCTGAGAAAAAGGCTTAATCTGGACTACGTGCAGTCAGACCACAACACAAGAAACTGTGAACCTGGCTCCAAGAATTCATTAGCGCAATGGATCCTGTTTACGATACCCTTTTTTCTACTCCCCTTATTCCCTGCTAGAAAGGTGTTAGAATGTTAACCAGAGAATGTGGGGAACGGTATAAGTAAGCGCCATGGTGTAAACGTGTAAAGACTAAACGAGCAAACAACACTGGGATGCCTACAGCTGCTCAAAGGAATCAGACAGCAGTTGTCTGATTAGAAATGGACAAAGCAGCGGACATAGACACAGAACGATGAACGCAGTGAAACACAAAGATCCCGGGTAAGTATTCAGGCGCTGAATACAGCGAGCGCTGCCTCTGTGCGAAAACTCAACACGTTTGAGCAGTGTAGCCAAAAACCGATGTCATGAAGTTCAGCTAGCCACCCAGCCAAGCAGTGATCCTAGCCAGCCAAGCTGGTTCGGTTTAGAAGCGCAGTGTTTGCGCACGGTCTCCCTAGCATTCAAGGCAATGTAGACCGATAGCCTAAACCTGTTGAACGCTAGCGGACCGACACTTTTAGCCTACCGGCCGACATTGCCTTGCATGCTGGGTCTTTTCTGCATGCAGACGTTGACAACGCCTAACGCGACGGACAGAGCGGAGAGCAGACGACAAAAGAAGAGGCGAGCCACAGCTTCGATTTTGCTGATACCTTGGGGAAACGTTCTCAAGCTTTTTTTCCCCTCTCCTTCTGAAGGTAACCTCGTTCTCGCTTACGTAAGACGAGGCTGCCATGGTCCAAGAGCAGGGACTCAGAACGTATGCTTCAGCACGGCCACTGGAGTGATTCCCAAGTCTTGGCTTCCATTAAGGAGACATTTTCTAGATGATTTCGCCGACAATACGATCACCCGCTTTTGCAGCGCTTCGTCCCAATATAGGAGTTTCGCCGGGGCTGTGTTGATTATTTGCTGGAGGCAATTATTTTTAGTGAAACAAAATAAACAGATGGTGGATGATGGCGCATTTCCCACGCGTGACTAGCGGCGAAGAACGGGTTGGCACGAGAACTGCTGGTACTGTGCGGGCTGGTAGGTATTAAGGCACAAGTAGTAAGACAAGCATTTGGCCAAGACGTTAGTACAAAGCGGAAAGACACGCCACTGTAATGTCAGACGGCGAGACCTGTGTAAGCCAACATCGGTGGCAAACGGCAGGGGGTTTGGGTGAGGATGGAGGTGGGGGTGGGGTGGGTGTGGGGGGGGGCCGTGATGGCATTACGTCTTAGAAATTAGAGCTCAGGTACCCGTCCAATTGTTCATACTGTACAAAACATTTGTTGGTCTCAACGTGTAGATATACATATACATGTGTTGACGATCTACTTGTTTTTATGTACTTCTATGAGGGCTCTTGGTTAGAGAGCATGCACCCACAAATATAAATATATCATAGTTAGATATAAATAAATTGTGCCTACATTCATATAAATATATGCATAGGGATTGATAGAAACAAAGTGCGAGCACGTGCGCGCGTGCTTGTGTGTGTGTGTGTGTGTGTATGTGCGTGAGTGAGAGAGGAAGAGAGAGAGAGAGAGAGAGGAAGAGAGACGACAAAAAGAGGGAGTGAGGAAAACAGGGGCAAAAGAGAGACAAGATGCGACAAAGCAAAGAGGGAGAGAAAGAAAGAGTGTGGAGGGAGAAAAGGGGGAAATTAAAACAGCGAGAGAGAGACTGTGCATTCGCTGCTCGCGTGTATTGGTGAAGAGAGAGAGAGAGACTCTGGTGGCGGGAGAGAGATACTGGCAAGAAAATTTGGTAAGCAGTAATGCAGCGCTCGCTAGACAAAGGAGAAAGACAAGACATCGTAAATGCAAACACGTGACCCGAAACCATTTGAGAAGACAAATAACCAGGTAAAAACATGTACGCAGTTCACAATAATGGCTGCGTCGTGCAGCGAACCAAAGAGAACCAGGAAAGCTCAAAAATTCACACTGGGAGAATACAGGGGTTGAGAATGCGGCAGACGGAGGCGTCAGCACTGAATGTGGTTTTCCAATTGAAGAGCGCTTCAGCAGTCGGAGTTTATATTTTCAGCCTGCAGTTATCCATGCTGGAAGGTTTCCGACGCAGACCACCTACTGGGCCTTGTTCTGGATAGTTTGGTCTCAAACGAACGTTATGGAAGGCGGGCGATGGCTGGCTGATTAATTCCACCCCTATACGTGCCCCTTGTAGGTCTACTTCAGATATGTCTGTCAACGTTACAGCCACTTACATATTTTCCCGTAGCTCCCAAGAAAAATAGAGCACCCCAGATTTATTTATAGTACGCGAGCTGTTTCTCTAGTCCTGGGTGATCGAGCATTGTTTCTACCCGAGTGAACTTTCGTCCCACAGCTTGCAGTAGCATTGTTTCTACCCGAGTGAACTTTCGTCCCACAGCTTGCAGTAGCATTGTTTCTACCCGAGTGAACTTTCGTCCCACAGCTTGCAGTAGCATTGTTTCTAGCCCGAGTGAACTTTCGTCCCACAGCTTGCAGTAGCATTGTTTCTACCCGAGTGAACTTTCGTCCCACAGCTTGCAGTAGCATTGTTTTCACCCGAGTGAACTTTCGTCCCACAGCTTGCAGTTGCATTGTTTCTACCCGAGTGAACTTTCGTCCCACAGCTTGCAGTAGCATTGTTTCTACCCGAGTGAACTTTCGTCCCACGGCTTGCATTAGAAACTCAGAGGAAAGCAACCTGAAGGGTGACGTCAAACCTCAGCTAGACTGAGCTGGAATCGGTCGTCCCCATCATATCATCAACATTATCGCCGCCTTCCTCCTCCCAATCTCTTTTTCTTCTCTCCTCTTCCTCTCCTCGTCTTCTACCTTCTTTCCTTCTAGTTTACCTCCTCCCTGCCCCTCACATCAGACTCGTACTCTCCCTCCTTCTCATCTTTCAGATCCAACCTCAGAACGTACCTCTTTACCCTTTGTTTGGGATAATTTGTGTGCGCGTGTCTGTGCATGTGTTTGTACTTTGTCTGTCAGCGCCTAGGTCAAGGATAGGCGCTTTATAAATATTAGATGATCTCTGTGCCCTGAGATGGTCTCAGTTGCCAACACGGCTTGAACGAACGAACGACGAACGAACGAACCAACGAACGAAAAAACAATCTCCTTTTTCATCCCTAACGCCATGCCTGATCCGGTCAAAGCAATCAGCTCCAGCCCCACCCACCCTTCTCATTCATCCATCTCGCAGGGATCAACACACCCCGTCTGATCGAGATATGGATCGGATCCCCCACCTCCCCTTGCTAGGAGTAGCGAATTCTTCACACTACTTCCCTGCTCCCAATTAATCCTCCGACTCCGTACTCTTACGACCAATCGCAGAGACGCGACCCTCCTGTCGGCAGAAAACATTCAGTTACGAAACTGAGGTAAAAAGAAAAGTACAATACGTAAGTGTATTACAGGAGAATGAACAAGACAATTACTTTCTATACCATTCATCCGAGTTGTGCAGAAGCCTGAAAAGACCATAACAACAACAAAACAACAACAATAAAATCTAGCATTATGACGTAGTTAGAACGGTCTGACCAACTCTTTTGAAAACAGTCACAAAGAGTAATCTGTAATATGTGTTTAACAGGCCAATTTCGTATAAATTATAAAAATGAATTATGTTTTAATTTCTATGAATGCTTTTTAGCAACGCGCTACATACACTGTGCATCGGAGGAAAATCAGCTAAAGACTCGGCAAAAGGCCGGTCCCTACCATATCAGTCAATGACCAGTATGTCCGCTGAAAGGCATGTGAGGTGATGCTCTTCACCATCTTAACCCTGTCAGCTGCTGACATCTGCCATGCGTGTCCACCAGTGCAAACATGCCAGTCGCGTTGCTCACACCGATCGCGTTAGCTCCACGAGTCGGGAATTAATTTTTTACAACCCGTAATATGCCCTAATGGAGGTGACCCGCTTGGGGCATAAAATTAAAAGTGTGCTTTGCTTTCGTTCAGCTGCATCAAGCACCAGCCTCGTTTTGATGCTGGCGGACTGCGAAGTCGTCTCTCAAGATCGGGCTCGCAGACACAAGCCGAAGCTGAAAGAGTTGATGCCGACCTCAAATGTCACGTTTTACTGGAGCTGACCTGACGAGGTAACGATAGCTGGAAGGCAAGAAACAGCCGAGGCTTTTTCCGTCTGAGAAATCCTGCAGTCTGCAGGAATAAAGTTCAGGCTTCGACTATTTAAAGTTAAAAATCGAATATCTTATTCTTTGTTCGTGATGCCTATAACAGGCAGCGGAAGTGACGTTACCTTGGTGAAATGCCACGCAGACCTTTCCTGCATCTAATCGCGAATAGACCAAAAGCAGTCGGCCCACACAAGTTGTAAAACGGGCCGTAATGCTTTTCGAATCGTATATTAACTGGAAAACGCAAATTGCACCGACTGACGCTGGCTTCTCACGAAACTTACAAGGAGACGGAACAAACAAGAGGTTGCAGTACCGGGTTTGAAGAGCTGGCTCACAAAATGCGCATGGCTGTCTGGTGTAAACCGAAACGACACATTCAACTCACAGGAGGTGATTTGGTGCGTGTCATTTTCTCTGTCTGTTGAAGTACAACGGAGGAACAGCAAACGATTATATTATTTAACCAAAAAAAAAAAAAACCCCGAGACACTTCGCTCGAGAGTTAATATGTGAGAAAGTACACAATTTTTTTAGTTAACTCAATGGTGACGTAGAACCCTACCCTCGAGCCATCCCCGTGGACGGGGCATT
>SMGT01000337.1:10708-22422 GCA_004794575.1 Lanistes nyassanus | reverse complement strand
CCTCAGGATACGTTGTAAACTTTGACCTCGACTTTTCATCAGCACATAATATATCACATAGAGACCACAGGCCGAACTGGTTAAGTCTTGTAAAAAGCGTGAGTTATGACGATAGGGGCGGTGGGTGTTTCTTTGCATAAAATCTAAAATGTCACGATGTAAAGGAGACAACCCAAAACTATCAAAGTATTCACAATAACCAAAGCCATCAAAAGACACAACCACCCAGTGTAAGCCCGGTCTGTAGTTTGTATCTGTATTAATCACAAAAATACTTGGTTTAGGTACAAGAGCAGGCAGTCTGTCTCTAGGGTACACACCGCTAAACACACGACGAGCACACATATCTGACATTAACACAGAAGAAATCTGTTGACTATTCATGATCTATTCCTACAACCGTCTTGGTGATCACTCAGACACTCATACGGCAAAGTCTGTCAAAATCTGGCGAGATCTATCAATCTCCAAGACAGAGTCTAACTCGGCGTACACCAACACTTGCACGGCTGCTGTCAGGGCTTGCGCAAATTTGAGTTCGATAGATAAAGCACCACTTTTGACCATTTCAAACTGCTCCCCATCGAGCAGACTGGGACTCAGATCAAAGGCATACAGAGCAAAACCATGTTTAAACTGTTTGTAATTTGTGTCATTACCGCTATCACGATTGGCTAATCCCAGGGCCACCTTGCTGCCAAAGAAAGCCTTGATGTACTTGTTGTGTTGAAAATCCAAGGCCAAGGGTTTTCCTGTCACACTGCGCCCGTCTAGACTCAGGCTCAAGTAGTTTAAGCCAAAATGTTTGAAACTGAATGGATTTTTGTTGTAAGCCCCGTTGAAGGCAGCAGACTCCACCAATCCGATCACGATGCGTGTTGGTGTCTGACTGAGAAACAGATTGTCCTGGTTGTGTGATAACATGCCTTGGGGGATGGCAAACGACTTGACCACCACGCGTTTCATGGGATACTTGGCGTTGCCTCTCTCTAGCGCTTTCTCATGAGCCAAAGCCACAGCTGGGTTGAGCTTGGCCTTGCGTATCAGCAGAGAGGCGTGAGTGATGATGGTTTTAAAACCAGCTGCTGGGTCGTGGGCTATCAAGTGAAAGGAATCTTTAGAAGGTGTCAGCTTAATTTTGACATCAACCCCATTTAAGAGGTATCTCTCTTGGACAAACATATCTGGTGTGTTTTCTATGTAACTTTCCGTTTTCTTTACATTCCCAGTGAAATCAGGTATTTCTCTTACCTCCCACAATGTATTTTGTGCTTTTAATGCATTCACCTGCTAATTCTAATCCTTCTGTAAACTTATCTAAAGCAGCCTTAACGTCAGCAGTGATAAGAGAAATGACCATGTCAAAACCAATCATTAACTTCCTTTCACTGTAAGCAAGAATTAAAAACACTTATTTTTCGGGGCCAAAAAAGAGTTTGTCAAACGAAAAAACTTAGGCTCTACGGCTGTTTCAGAATGTCCTTTGGCAGACAAAAGCGACTCTGCGGAGAGGTTAAATTACCCTCTTACTGTGGAGGAAGTACATCTGACAGTTAAATGGTTAAGTGATTGTAAAACTGCGGGACCAGTTAAACTGTTAGGGGAATTGTTAAACATTTCTTTCCAGAGATATCTCTTTTCCTGGTAACATAAAATTATTTTAAATTTCCTTTTGATAATGGGCGATTCCCAAGTTCTCGTACATAGTCAGAATTCATAATTTAAAGACTCTGTACATGTAGAGGATCTGCCAAGTTCCTTTCTTTCGGCCCTCTCTTTGCTACGTGTTTGGGTACGGTAAGCTCCCTTGGGCACAGGCGTCTGCATAAGGCTATATGTTTGAGCGCTGCCAGTATCTTTGTTGGAGTTATCTTTCGATAATTTAAGCGCTCGGTCCTCATTTGTTCTTTATTAATTATAGTTTGCTCTCAACCTTGAGAGTATTTGAACTTGTAAGTAGCCCTTTAGAGATCGAGATAACCCCTATACTTACAGGAAATTTTTCTATTTAATATCTGCAGTAAAAGTTGTAGCTGTATTCTAAACAGAACAATTAATTTGTGGGTGGAGCAAAATGATGTTGTTTGCGACGAACAGAATGGATTCAGAAGTGAGCACGGTGCATCAAATTTTGACTTTAATGGCTATCATTCAAAAACAATTAGCATATCACAAAAATGTTACATGCAGCATTTATTGAGTTGAGTGAGGTTTCTGCTTCAGTTGCAAGAGATACGTTATGGAAAATATTACAAACAACAGAATTTAAAGCCGGGTTACCTCGTGCGGACACGTCCAGCTTCGAGGTGGGAAGGGTCAAGAGATGATGCTGAACACACTGTCTACAATTAAATGGAAGCTGTTCCTCGTCCGCACGCTTGCAGTCTGAGAATTATTGGCTTGCTTAGGCAGTGAGCACCAGACAATGGCGCCAGCTGCGAAGGGGGGGGGGGGCCGGGGTTGGGGGCGGGGAGGCACTCGACTATTTTCGCTTTCAGCGACACCTGTTGTCGTGGTTACTATCAACAAAACTCTTATGTAGCAGAAAGTTGAAAAGGGATTTTTTTAAAAAAAAAAAGTCTGGTCACGTGGTATACAAATTTTGGGGTTGCGAAGTGCAGACCGTTCTGTCTTCTCCATTAATTCCCTCCCCCCCCACTCTCTCTTTCTCTCTCTTAAATAGTTACCCCCTCTGTTTCCATTCCTTCCCATTTCTTTCTCTGTTTATTCTTTCTCTTTCTCTTTTTGAAAATTCATCACCTGTCTTCATTTACAGTGATTACGCTACTAAAGAGCTTAAGATGCAATATTCATTCTTCTTAGGGATCAACACTAACGCCCACAGGATCAGTTTCATTCATCCCTTGTACGTAACCATATAGCGAAATCAAATAGCGCTCTTCAGGTACTGGCCACGTTTAATTAGTTTAGTATCTTGTTCTCGTTGTTACATGTATCTGACTATGCTGTGCTGATGAAGGGGCAATGCCTGCCCCGAAATGTTGATGCTATTTGTTATGTTTGTTAAGTTTCTTTTTTTTCTGGTCATCTTATAGCCTTCCGAGGTGAGAGTTCGGTCCTTCGCATCCCGCCCGAGTCATGCCAGACTAAAAAATTTACAATCTAATAGCTGCCCTGCCAGACGCCTGGCACTATAGGGAACAGTACCAGGACTAATAAACAACAAATTAGGAAGAAGTACTTGAAACGCTCAAAGTGACTATATGCAGACGCATGCGACCAAGGGAGCTTACCGTACCCAAACACGTAGCAAAGAGAGGGCCGAAAGAAAGGAACTTGGCAGATTCTCAAAAAGATCTGCCGCCCCTTTCTTTATAACGGCGCTATTCTTCACACAGCTAGCCCTCGGTGCACAACATGTGCATACAGAGAATCTATGTCAATGAAGTCAGCCCGCTCACTAAGCGTGTGTTGACAGCTAGGATTCAAAGACGAACACAACATATGATAAATACATGAAACGGACTGGTTGGCCCGTTGTCAGTATAATGTGACTGGGTGGGACTGAAGACTGTCAACTGCGACAGCAGCGCGACGTGTGGCAGCAGGTCTCAAGCACCACCGTTCTGATATGCACGTCTTTTGCGACTTGACGTTAAGCAACAAATTTCGCCCTCCCCCCCCAAAAAAAAAAAATCCTAATAAACAAAAACAAAAACAAGTATAGTGTATTGGGTATGACGTCTGGAAAGTTCATCACATGCCTCGGTCCTCTACTGCTCTAACTGTTAGAGCGTGTGTGTCTGTGTGACTATGCATGTGTTTGTGTATCTGTGTCTTGCGAACACGACACTCTTTAGCACCCCACTATTTCCCCACCTCTCCCACCCACAACGACAGAAGATTAGGAGAGGCCGGCTATATGATCACTTGATACAACAATCTCGTGTTCTACTGCAGACGTGGAATGTGGTGCTGGAGACAAAGGGAAGCTATTCTGCCTGTCTGTCTGTCTCCACCCACCCTCCTGCCTGTGAGTGAGTGAGCGAGGGAGTGAATGAAGGACGAGTAAGAGTAGACAGCGAAAGGAAGTGGGTAAGAAAAGAAAGATGTAAGAACGCTCTGACACGGCTAGAGGTGACCTGGTAATGTCCAAGTACAAATACGCCCATAAAGTACCCGGATATACACGTGGATGTATACTGCCCACAGACCCAGAGGTCACGCACACATCCCTAGCCTAGCAACAGCAGCAACCCATCCTTGCCATCAACAACAAGGCGCAGAGGACAGAACCCATGGCTTGGCTGCCTGGGGCCGTGTTCATGGCCTTAGGTTAAGCCTAAACGGGTCGCAAACCATCGGTTAGCGACCTTGGCCAGCTTTGTCCCCTGATCGCGATCGGTTAAGGCTTAACCAACGGCCATGAACACGGCCTCTGGCTGGCGGATAGGTCGCAGGGTCACGCGTCTGACCTCAGCCAGTCGATCGCAGCTGCTCATGGCTTCCAATTTATCCTTGCATCTCCTTGAACGAGAAGAAAGTGTGTATAGGATGACCATTGCCTGACATTATGGTGACAAGGAAGATATGTTACGTACGCAAGGCGTATAAGGGCCACGTTTTCCCCGTTCGATACAAAAGCTTCCAACTGCTGGGATGAAACAGTCACCAGATGCAAAACTGTCCGGGATAAACACATTAGCCTGTCACGGTGCGCCAGAGGGTTAGTTGTTTATGTTTATTAACGTCAAGTCAAATGCTAGTAGTTTGAGCCTATTTTCGGTCAACCAAACTCTCGCGTCAGATATGCAAAATTCAATGTTGTGCGGGCTGGAAACAGCATGTTTAGTGGAGTGGTGTGGAAACAGCATGTTTAGTGGAGTGGTGTGGAAACAGCCTGCTTAGTGGAGTGGTGTGGAAACAGCATGTTTAGTGGAGTGGTGTGGAAACAGCCTGTTTAGTGGAGTGGTGTGGAAACAGCCTGTTTAGTGGAGTGGTGTGGAAACAGCCTGTTTAGTGGAGTGGTGTGGAAACAGCCTGTTTAGTGGAGTGGTGTGGAAACAGCATGTTTAGTGGAGTGGTGTGGAAACAGCATGTTTAGTGGAGTGGTGTGGAAACAGCATATTTAGTGGAGTGGTGTGGAAACAGCATATTTAGTGGAGTGGTGTGGAAACAGTATGTTTAGTGGAGTGGTGTGGAAACAGCATGTTTAGTGGAGTGGTGTCATTCGCAACATGAATGATAGCAGTTTTCGTGCTGTGAAATGGCCAGTAAGCAGATTGAAGATCAGATTGGCAAATGAAATCATGAGCATTCACATAATCCAGAAGCTGTCCGAAGACATTTTCTTCTCAATATCTTTGGGGAACTGATAGGTTTGAAAGAGGGCGATAGTTTTGGAAATTATTAGCATCAACTGACGGCTTTAAAAAAACTGTGACAATTGCTGTTTTAAACGAGGGGTGGGGGAACACGCCGGATGTTAGATTTTGATTGATGATCTGAGTCAAGAAAGGGATAACAATCTCGACACACTGAGAATTGAACCCCCGACCCGCGACTGCAGACACGTGCAATGATGTAAGTGTTGTGTATTGGAAAATATTTGTAAATGTCAATGTCGAGGGCATGCGTAAGATAAATTTGTAAAAAAAAAAAATGCTTCTTGTTCCGACTCCAATATGGTATGGTCTATGTGCTTGCGTCCAGAGAAATTCCACTCTTCACCCACATCCACTTATTCACCCGGACACAGCTGTAATGTCGGTGCTATTAAACGCAGCCCGAGCCATATCTTTAAATCCGCACGTGCTGCTAACAGCAAAAAAATGAAAGCTAAACATTCTAGGCACTCCATCCGATCTCCACATTCTGCCATTTTGAGCGACTCCTAGTGAACTTCCCTGCACGCTCCATTGTGTTTTTTTTAAAATAAACACTAAAACAAAACACTTGTCCCATCGTTAAATGATCATCTATTATTTCTGCTATCAAGTGTTTCCCAAATTTAATTCGCTACATGCCTACAGCGATTAATACTGGTGCTTAACGTTTGTAACAAAAGCCAACTTAAATGTACGAGTTATATGCAGGTGGACCCTGTTTTTTTAAAAAGAGTCATCTCACCCCAACTACTGCTCTAGAACTCTTTAACTTAAAAATGGTGAGGTCAGCAGCGCAGCAGAGATAACAGCCTCTGTCACAGAGCGAAATCTGAATCGCAGAATTTAAAATTGTGGGTGAGATCATCTATGCGTAGTGGTCCAAAGGTACTATAACTATTGTTAACGCGCAGTTGACCCACTGACTGCCGTTCAAACGGCATGAGGGCAAAGTAAATGGCTGATAATTTTGTGTACGAAGCAGAAATCTTACGCCTGTTTAAACCTTCTTTGCGTATCTTATACGCATTTCAGCAAACAAACAATTGAACAGGCAATCAACAATGCAAACAAGCGAAAGCTAGTGTGACCTTCCTGCCACCAATTTCAATGATTCTAAACTGCAAGCCCCCCTCCCCCCACCTGCCCTACATCTCTCGTTACTTTTTCGCCTACATTTGTGTTCGTCTCTAGCCTGAAGTGGATATTTAATGGCAGTCTGCTTCTGTTTTTAGGGATGACATCATCCCGGTCCGCCAATCGGAAGAAAGATGAAAGAAGCCATTGAACCAGGTCACTGGAAGTCTTATCTTGTGCTAAACTATGGAGAACGTCCCCGGAAAGCGCATATTGAAGGTCCGAGGCTTCTAGAACAGCAAAAGCAGTAGCCATCCCCTCAGGGGAACTCACTCCCGACTAATTTTCCAATACTGCAAGCCTTCCATTGCTTTATGAAGCACCCCTTACGGGGTAATTGTGCTCCGTTTTAAGTCATCTTCGCCGGTGCGACAGATAACTGTGTATCCAAGATCATTTTCGACCCAGACATTCTAGAATTCTGCCTGAACATTCTCGGTTGAAATGCTGTGTTCCTCTCTGCACACCATACAGTGATTTGACACAGAGCATGGTTACTGTATCGGTAACAGAGGCCCTTAACTTTACCACGCCCACGCCCACGCCCACGCCCACGCCCACGCCAACAACAACAACAACAAACCCCGATTTATCGTCAAGCCTTCTTAGCAGAGACGGTCGTTGCAGCTGCCGTCGTACTTCAAATGCGTAATTTGTCAAACGGGTCAACAATAAGGAGAAGAGGTTTTTCGCCCGGCATTTGATTTTCTTTGAACGAGTGGCTCCTGGGCCCTGGTGCTAAGGGAATGGAGGAATCGAGCGCAGACAGCCCGCGCTGTCACCTTTCGCTTCCAAGCCAGCTGACCTCCGGCAATGGACGGGTCAACCGATTTCTACCACAGGACAGCCCACAGTAGTTCGACAGGCAAATCAAGCGCGCATGCTTTGCAAATGCAGCTAGGGTAATTAATTAAAAACTACCCGAGAAAATACTGTTACCTACAGGCATAGGCCCGAAAAGAAGTAAAAACATGCTGACAACAAGGCTTATTGTCAAAACGATTATAAAATTGCATGTATATATAAAGACAGAATGAATAAATTGTTGCATACACATAGAAATATACGCGCAAGGACACATATATAGATGTGTTGACTTTTGACGGATTAATGACATAGATGATGTGTTTGACAACACACGCTTCTGTGCACGCCTGGCTCGTGAATGTGGGATGAGAACTGAACATATTTGATGTTCGTAGATATGCCCTGTTGTCCGTGATGAAAGTATTCGTCGTGCAACATCCTCCCTTGACGTGACGTAGCTGGTTTCCTGAGATAAGGATATTTCTATCAAATGAGATCACAGCGTGTGCCAGTTGCTTGGTGAAGAGGTGGCGGGGGATCTCCTGCCAACAGGCAATAGAGAAGCTACAAGCGCTGAACTGTGTCACTGTGTCACTGTGTCACTATGTCGTGTCTGCGAACGACTCGTTGGATCAGACGAGGACAGCTATAGTCTATCACCTTGCTGGCTGTGAAAGTTCGTGGACGGGCATTGATTCTGCCAGTTTACAACGCCGACAGTGCTGTTAATACCTTCAGGGATATACGTTTACTATATTTCACAGCAAACATCTTGAAGCCAAGCCGCCTGGACAGAAGTAATCACATCTACTCACGATATTTTCCATGCAAATCGTGCTAAACTTTGTTCCGAAGTCGGGAGGAGAAACCAGATTTATTTTAAATGCCTGATATTTCGTAAAGAGTATTTTACAACTGTAGGTGCACGCGATATTTTTGTAAGCTTGCTTTTTAAAAAGTTGAAAGGTTTGACAGGTTTGAAAGGTTTTTAATTGACGCGCCATACAATGATTTGGACTGTTTCCACCTCAGAGCAGAGAAAATTGTTTAAGGCATCTTCTGCCGGGTAGCAAAAAAGACTTTTTTTTTAAAGATTTGTGAATACAGATAAAGTAAGCGCGAACCTTCATGACTAGCATCAATTAAAGATTAAAGCAGAGCGGGAGAAACGCCAGAATTGGATGTTAAAAGAACGGGTTCTTTCCTTCCTGTTGGTCTCCTGGCACAAAGACAAGATGACCCTTTCTCTACTTACGAATTTTTACAATAAGACTCGGCTGGTCTGCTGCTTGGCATGCATGATAATTTTTTACCTGCTACTCTCGATGCCTGTTGTAAGGAACCCCCCAAAAACTTACAGTCTGCAGCCAGGGTTCCCGCTCACAAGACTAAGCCCCGCCGAGCTGTCTGCTGTGCGTGGGAGACAAGACATTTCCTCGGGCCCCACTCTCCAAGGGCTGGTTCCAGCCAGGAGTTGGTCCGAGGGAGAGAAGTGGGTGCGGAACGGTACCACGCTGTCTGGCAGCGAAGCCACGTCGGGGAAAGTCGCCATCTTGCCGCGGTGCTCGAAGCTGGTCGAAGGAGACAAGATGGAGCAAATGTATGCCAAGGCTTTCATGAAGGACTTCGTGCCGGTCGTGCGCACGGAGCGGGACTACGTGTCCGACACAGTCAACTGCTCGCGCTATCTGCAGGGGAGAGGCTTCTTCCTGGATGCCCTGCCGGAAGAGAAAGCCTTTCCGCTGGGCTACAGCATCCTGCTGTTCAAGGACATCGCGCAGGTCGAGAGGCTGGTGCGCGCCATCTATCGGCCGCACAACTTCTACTGCCTGCACGTCGATCGGAAGGCGGGCGAGCTCCTGCTGAACGCGGTCAGGGTGATGACCTCGTGCTTGCCCAATGTTTTCGTGGCTTCGCGACTGGTGGACGTCACGTGGGGCGAGTTCAGCGTGCTGGAGCCCGAGCTGGCGTGCATGCGTGACCTGTGGCACCACAAGGGCTGGCGCTACTTCATCAACCTCACGGGGCAGGAGTTCCCCCTGAAAACCAACCTGCAGCTGGTCCGCATCCTCACGGCGCTCAACGGCAGCAACCTGGTGGACTGCACGACCAGCAAGTGAGTAGACTTACTGTTTCGCCTATATTATTGAATTATTGTAATATTGTGTTATTATATTATTGTGTTATTGTATTGTTGTGTTGTTGTATTGTATTATTGTGTTATTGTATTGTTGTGCTATTGTGTTATTGTATTATTGTATTGTTGTGTTATTGTATTATTGTATTGCGTTTTTGTGTTATTGTATTGTTGTGTTATTGTATTATTGTATTGTGTTATTGCGTTATTGTATTATTGTGTTATTGTGTTATTGCATTATTGTATTATTGTATTGTTGCATTGTACAGTCGACTACAGTCTCTACGACGTTATCATCAGATCATTATTGTGTTCAGTTTAACTTAATCATCCAGTGTCCGAAGCCAACTCAGCTGTTTATAACCACACGCCCCATTCGTTTGATGGACCTGAGCAGTTTCAAAACAGATCTACAGAACATGTTGTGCAGTCCTCTCACGATTGCTGAGCTTGATAAAGCCCTTCGTAAAGCGCTCGATACACACGCTCCTGCCCGGCGCTGTCGAGTACACCCGCTAAAGGCAGCCCCATGGTACCCGACCATCCATGACGAATTGCGTCAGGCTAAGCGTGCGCGCAGACAGTGCAGAAAGGCTCTGGCTGAGATCACGCCTCACCATACACAGACAGCTATATCTTGCAGCGAAACGCTCTGTTTCCAAGCTAGTTTATGCAGCTAAGAAATCCTTCTTTCAAGCACAGATTGTCAACTATTCCTCGAGCAAAAAGCTGTTTGAAATCTGTAACAAACTAACAGGTCGAAACAAGAAATCGCCACTACCCACTGACGTTCCTGTCACACAGCTACCCGAGGCTTTCTCTCACTACTTCCTGCGCAAAGTCGCGGATATTCGAGCTGAGCTAGACGAGATGGTGCTACACTGTGGACCTCCAACCCTTGCTGACAACCTGCCATGCTGTTCATTTCAATCTCTCCAGCCCATATCTCAGTCAGATCTCAAGGCTGTGATATTAAAATCTAAACCAACTCTCACTCAGATCGTAAACGACAGTCTGTCATCAGGAGTCTTTCCATCGCTGTTCAAGGCTGCAATAGTCAAGCCTCTCCTCAAGAAACCCACCCTTGACGCAAACAGCCTCAAGAACTACCGCCCAGTTTCCAACCTACCCTTCCTCTCAAAAGTGGTTGAAAGGGTCGTTCTAAATCAACTTCTCGCCTACCTCAACTCAAACGACCTTATCTCTCACTCCCAGTCAGCATATCGGCCATTCCACAGCACGGAAACAGCTCTGACTATAGTTGTCAACGACATTTTGTCTGCTCTGGATGGAGGTGAAGTGTCTTTTCTGACCCTCCTTGATCTTTCCGCAGCGTTTGATACAATCGACCATACCTCCTCCTCAATTATCTCCATGATGTATACGGCATCTGTGGGTCGGCGCTGGCGTGGTTCCAGTCCTACCTCTCTGGTAGAACTCAGTCTGTACTTGTCGCTGACCAATTGTCACCCCATCCTCGACTCTCCGGCCCTAATTAAGGTCTATTATTCCTTGTTCAAGCCGCCATCTAGCCGCTCACGTCATCACCAGCCCAGGATTAGGTCCCTGTTCACACTTATGACCAGGGGTGCTGGCCCTAGAAGCAAGGGGCAAGGTGTTACTTACCCTGGGGCAGCTGGGGAGCGACTAGTGCAGGTGTCAGGCTGACCAGGTGTGCTTTAGTTTGTTCAGGGGAAGATTACGTAGCTGGAGGAACCGCCTTGCAACCGCCTTGTTGACCACGTGCGTGTGAATGAAAGAATCTATGGATGAAAGTTGAGAATAAAAGGACTGGTTTTGACCCTCAAATCATCTTCTGCCCAAACATCCTGTGAGGACATCTTACGCCCAAACATCCTGTGAGAGGACGTCGTCTGCCCAAATCTCCTGTGAGAGAACGTCTTACGCCCAAGTATCCTGTGAGAGGACATCTTCAGCGAAAACTACAGTGAGGGCATTGTTAGCCTGAACTCCTGTGAAGAAGAGCTGCTGTCTTGTGGTACAAGTCTGCTGAAGGCTGAAGGGTTCAGCTGCAGAATTGAGGTGTCTCGTTCTGCTAGACGTGTGGAAGTCTAGCAGCGACAGCACGTGGCTTGAGTAGACCAGTTGCATAGCGCAAGGGACTCTGTAAGGTTGTTGGAAACCTCCAGACTGGGGTGAGACTCTAGCACGTGCTCCTCTGCTGTGGGAAAAACTTCTACGCTGACCGGGCGGGAGAGGACTGCAGAACGTAAAGGAGGGAGACCGAAGACCGCGGACAAGACAACCGTCTGAAGCAGGGGGCGAAG
>SMGT01000336.1:2532-30732 GCA_004794575.1 Lanistes nyassanus | reverse complement strand
AATGTGGAAGCGCACACGGATTATTTATCTTTTCAATGCTGATGTCATAAGAACCGAAGAGTTGTGCTGTTGTTTGTTTTTGGTCAAGCTGTAAGCCTAACACCATGTAAACGCGCAGAACAACTGGAACCAATCAAATGACGAGCTCTATTTACGATGTGTAACAAGCGGAGCCAATCAAATGGCGAGCTATATTTCGAAGGTCTTTCAAGGGGCGGGGGGAAGGGAGGGAGAGGGGGATGTTCCGAGAGGAGGGGGATTTAGGGGAAGGGGAAGGGGTGGGGTTAGGGTGGGGGCTAGGAGTAGGGGATAGGTGGGGGTTGGGGGAGGGGTGGGGAGGGGTATAGGCAGTAAAGATCTTCCAGAAAACTGCAAGGTTTTCAGTGGTGACCCTACGAGATTAGCATATTTTACGTGATACTGTATTTTGATTGGCTCCAGTTATTCTGCGCGTTTTCATGCTCTAAGGCGGCTTCTTAAGACGCTGCTGGAGTAGCCCGGAAGTAACCCTCCACGACCCTCCAAATCAATGCAGAGATGGACAAATTACTCTGAATAAATCAGTATCAAAAATATAACGTCTAGTAAAATGTTGGAATATTGTGTTTGGATTTTTGAGTGACAAGTTTACAAATAGCGAAAGAGAAAGTGGTAGAGATAATGGGAGTGTTTAGTTTAGTCCTCTGGCCGACGTCCTTTGAGAGAGAGAGAGAGAGAGAGAGAGAGAGAGAGAGAGAGAGAGAGAGAGATATCAACATCGACACTTTGTTGAGAAAACCCTATATTTCAAAGGGAAGACATACAGCAAACATCCACAGTTATCGAGTACAGCGGATACGTAGATGACTTTATGTAAGCCATACATTTACTATCATAACAATAATTATTACGGCATTCATTCGTTCTCTTATCTGATACAGGTATCGTGCAATTTAACAGTTATCTTTGTGTTATCTGTCAGGACATGCGTGACATTATCATTTCCTTGCCTGTACGATGCTCTACATTTAAGCAGCCTAGATCCCGTTTTGATCCGATGTCGTTATATGCAACACAGTCAATCAACACATGGTCCTCGTTTTCACTCACTGCCTCACAGTGAGGACAGACCACCTGGTTAGGGGATAGAGACGATCGTCTTTATAGCGGAGTTGGTGAACTAAAGTTAACTGGCAATATCCCAAATCTAAATTTGATGTATGCACCTCTAAAACAAAGCAGCTTTAAAATATCTAACCGTCGCGCTGGCTGCACATAGTATTTAAAACTAGAATACCAATCTAGTTTTTGGCTTATAGACACTTCGGTATGCCAGTTTTGCTGAAAACAGTCGACAAGACGCTGTGGAAAAAGTCTCACAAAATTTGTTCTTGTTCCCAACACCTTGCTGTAACCACACATTCCCAAATCCATTGACACAAAGAAAATCCTTTACAAAAAAAACCACCTTCTCGAAACCAATATAGCATGTTATTGACCTTTTTTGGTAGTCTATCATCCTGCATACACAACAGAAGCCATATATATATATAAAATGGGTAGCGATCAAAATCACCATATACAACTTTATTCGGCGTTTGGATACCAAGATTAAGAAACCGCTTGCAGCTAAACGTGTAGTCCCTCAACCACTTCATATCTTTGAAAATCTCAGAACCAGTAGGTAAGTACTGGAACTATGTGGGAATCAAACATTTTCAGAAATATAATCACTGGGACCTTCAAGCTTCCAAAGACATTTTAACAGTTGGCATGCTCTTATTTTAGCTCTGACTGCGAGGTCCTCAACAACAGATGTAAGTGAAAGTTTGGTTGTAAATTACAAACTTATGTATTTGTGGAAATTCACAATTTCTCGGTCATTTTCTAGAATTCCTTAGCAGGAAGGAATATGGGATATATCTGGATGTGGGAGAAAGCCCTGAGAGAGAGAGGGGGGGGGGGGGAAAGAAGGAATTCAAACAAAATGAAAAAGAATGGGATGTGCAGACTAAATTTTCAAGAAGTAGCTAGGCCTCTACAACGAGAAATTGCAGGTTGACTGACAATATAAAAATGCGGACTTAAATGGAAAGCATAAAAAAATCACGCCCTGAGCCACCCTACTTTAGTGATAATGAAGACGACTTTAAAAGTTACTTCTATAGATCTGAGGGAGTGTCTTAATGGAGCAAAGTGGAATGGTCATCGCCGTCCAAAAAAAAAAGGGAGAAAAAAGGGAAAAAAAGAAAACCCCTCACATAATAAAGGGAATTAATAACAGCAGACCCCACACAAGACTACGAGCAATTCGCCAGAGATTTGTCTAAATGCTTTTAGTGCACTGAAGCAGGATTTAGGGAGAAATTTACTAAGGCCCTTACCGTAGACATTGAATCCTTTACTGCCTTTGCAGACAGGATATAGAGATATGGCCGTCCATGGATAAACCTGGCTGTCGTGACTGCCATTTTGATAAACTTCTTGACCTCATCCTTGGAAAACAGTTCTTGGCAATAGGCTGCGATAGTCTAGTAACATTTCTAAGAGAAAACAAGTTCCTTACCTGACGGAGTTAGCAGAGAGACAAAGAGAAGCACATCCCAGGGACAAACTAGATGCCACCAGACAGTTCACATTTATGTCAAATCCTACGCACCTGGGGTTTTGCTACGCAAAATACCTTGTTTCCTTCCTGATTATCGGGTTTCAGTGGAACAATGTTATAGAATCTGCATCAGCGGTAACGATGGAAGAGGTAATGAAAGTATATCCTTACGGGACTGGCTGCGAGGTCTTGATCCCCTTACCCTTCAATTAGCGTTCCGCCTGAACGCGTGGCCTCTGATCGAGGTGGCCGGCTTTTTTTTTGGGGGGGGGGGGTCTGGATTCTTTGGCTGCTTCATGGCTTGTAACAGGTGAATAATCTCTATGCCATTTTACGCTCTGTTAAGGTCGGCAGTTACTATTTGTGTATACATGGTTTTAATTGACACGCTTCCTATAAATGTTTTCTTGACACTAGTTGTATTCGTTGGTCTTGGTGCGAAAGACAGTGGGGCGGGTGCGGATGAGTTAAAACCAAGAACACCTTGACTTTCTTCATAGGACTGTTAACTGGCTGTTTCCCCTCACGCTGACGTGAAAAACTGCCTTTTCCCGCCCTCTCTCACTTCCCTCTCCCCACTCCAACCATTAGCCTCTGAAACTTTGGTCGATATTAGGAGTGAAATCGCGGTGTAACACCAGGCAGGCAAAGCTCCATTTCTGCTAGTGATTATAAGCCGCTCAATACAAGATCATGATAGTTTGAAACACATATACACACAGGGCGAGAGGAAGGCAGAGAGAACATAACGCCTTCATTTATATTCAGAGTAAGATGTTGCCTTGTTATAAACTCAAACTTCAAACAAGGCATCCGAGTCGGTGTAGTTGTCGAACAGAAATAAACCTACATTAGATTTATGTTTAAGGTCTCGTTTAAAATACGCTGACAGTAGTGGTCTAACAAGCTTTTAACAGCAGCGCGCAATAAACATCAGGTTATGGAAGACCAGCACACAACATAGATCTCAATATCAGTGTCCAGCTAATACAATGTGTCCAACAAACTAATACAATGTGTCCAACTAATACAATAACAACCCCAACAAAGTTCTGGCAACGCTCAACATAACCGTATGCAGACGTAAGCGACCAAGGGAGCTTACCGTACCCAAACACGTAGCAAAGAGAGAGTCGAAAGTAAGGAACGTGGCAGATCTTCAAAAAACGATTTGTCGTACGACCCTAGTCTTCACACAGCTAATCCTCGGTGTACCACGTGTGCATACAGCGAATCCCTATTTAATGCAGTCAGCCCGCTCACTAAGCGAGTGCTGACAACTGGAATCCAAGACAAACACAACATAGGACAAATACATGAAATCCTCGAGGTGTTTAAAAGAAAGGGATGGTAGATCTTTTTTGAAGATCTGCCACGTTCCTTACTTTCGACTCTCTCTTTGCTACGTGTTTGGGTACGGTAGGCTCCCTTGGTCACATACGTCTGCATACGGCTGTGTTGAGCGCTGCCAGTACTTTGTTGGGGTCATCATTTGATGATTTATAGCGCTCGGTCCTCATTTGTTCTTTATTAACACAATAATATTTCAGGGCACAGCACAACAGAACAGATCTTCAATCTGAGGATACCATGTGAGAAATACCTCCAACACCAACAAGATCTATACCATGTCTTCATAGACTTCAAGAAGGCATTTGACAGAGTGTGGCATGCAGCATTGTGGGCAACCATGAAGCTGTATAATATCAATGCCAACCTGATCAAAGTCATAGAACAGTTATACACCAAAGCCACCAGTGAAGTACTTTTCAGTGGTAGCACTGGGGAATGGTTCAGGACTACTGTTGGTGTCCGACAAGGCTGCATACTATCTCCCAGGTTGTTCAACATCTATCTAGAAAGAATCATGACCGATGCCCTGGAGGATCATGAAGGATCAGTCAGCATTGGTGGCAGAACAATCACCAACTTGCGCTTTGCTGACGACATTGATGGGCTGGCTGGCAGTGAAAAAGAGCTTGCTGATTTGGTTGAGCGTATTGACAAATCATCGAGAGCTTATGGCATGGAGATCAATGCAGAAAAGACCAAACTCATGACCAATAACACGAATGGCATCAGCACTGACATCAAAATCAAGACTGACAAGCTAGAAACAGTCCACAACTTCAAATACCTTGGATCCATAGTTAGCGATGAAGGCTCCAAACCAGAAATACTTGCCAGAATAGCAATGACGACGACAGCACTGACAAAACTAAAAACCATCTGGAAAGACAACAACATCACCCTCAGTACAAAGATCAGACTGATGCGCACCTTAGTCATCTCCGTTCTTCTCTACGCTTGTGAGACATGGACCCTGACAGCTGATCTACAGAGAAGAATTAAGGCCATGGAGATGAGATGCTTCAGAAAAGTCTTCCATATCTCCTACAAAGACCACATCACCAATGAAGCAGTGCGAAACAGCATACGGCAAGCTATTGGCGAACGTGAAGACCTGCTGACTACTGTCAAAAAGCGCAAACTGGAATGGTATGGGCACGTGTCAAGATCATCAGGACTTGCAAAAATCATCCTGCAAGGCACAGTACAAGGAGCAAGAAAGAGAGGCAGGCAGAGAAAACGATGGGAAAACAACATCCAAGAGTGGACGGGCCTGACCTTCCCTGACCCCCAGAGAATGACAGAAGACAGACAAAATTGGAAGATGCTGCTTGCCAAGTCCTCAGTGGTGCCCCAACGGCCACGGCTACGGGACAGATGAGATGAGATGAGATGAGATGAGATGAGATGAGATGAGATGAGAAGAAGTGCGTCCAAAGGATATAACAGTTTGCTCCTATTTTCGTCATTTTGTGGGCGGTTGGGTCGGTCGGTGCGTTGGTGCTTTGGTGTGTTCGTTCCTTCGTTTGTTCGTGCGTGCGTTTGTGTTTTCGTGCGTTCATCCGTTCGATCATTTGTTTGTTCGTTTTTAGTTACGACCGGTCATTTGATTTGTGTGGTGATTTGAATTGTGCACTAATTTGAAGGTGGGTGATTTTAATAATGTGCTTATCCAAGTTGTGTCTCTAATTTGAACTGTGTGCTGATTTGAACTGTGTGTTGCAGCAGGCATCTTTTATCCAGAAATCGCTTCCACGAGGACTACACCCACTTGTGAGCGACTAGAAGCCATCTAAGTCGACAAGAGCTGCAGTTAATATTAGGGTTGTCATATATTTAAATTCCGTTTGGCCTCATATCTGTTCCCCTTTGCGTGGGCAGTTTCTCAATAAGCCACATCTGGGTTTGTTTTTGTCAAATGTTTACACAGATACATACAATTTAAACTTTCCAACACAGCATACTCTTTGCGTAGACGGACATTTCCGAGTTGCACGTTTAAGAAGTATTCAGGTAGATAATTTCTGAGGGACAGTTCTTCGACCTCGCGGGGATTTCGCACAATGGAAGCATAGGGTCATATAACTAAGCTTAGGAGCAGTAAGATGAACTGCCCGAAAAACATGCAAACGTAAACGTGCTTAAAAGAAACAGCTTATGCCCACGTTTTACACTTGCCTTTAGTTGTGGTTTCTTGGTTTTTATAAACTGTAATGTTTACAAGAGCCCAGTCTTTATTAATAACAATATCCGGAATCATGCGTATGGATGCGTGCGGGCATATGTGTGTGAGACAGTAAAAGAGCGGAAGGAAGTTTAGCTCGTAGCCCGCGAACATTAACTGGCGCCGTGTTCACGGCCGTTGCTTAAACCTAAACCGATCGGAATCGCGTGGGAAACCATCAGTTAGCGACCTTTCTTGGGCAACGGGAACAGTGGTTTGTCACGTGATCGAGATCAGTTAAGCCTTACCCAACGGCTATGACTACAGTTCCTGAACTATAGAGGATACATGCAGTATATGTGTGTGCCTGTCGCGCGCGCGCTCATGTGTGTGTGTCTGTGTTTGTGTATGTGTATGCCTGTGCGCACCCGCGTTCGTGTGCGTGCGTGCGTGTGCGCGTGCGAAAGCTTGCACATTGCAGCAAACGAGCAAACCATTCTTGTGTAACCGTGTTTTCTGATCTCTTGCTCAGATCTTTCCACATCTTACTGTTATGCGTTTGCCTAAATGTAGCTGTACGCCTAAAACTGTACAATGTAAACATCAAGTGTTTAAATTAGAACACTTTTTTTGTTACCGAAACAGAAAGTATTTTACATTGATCTAGAACGTTTTAGGGTAAAAAGTGTTTTGGTCTATTTTCTCTAAAGTGTTCAGCACAGGATCGCGGGTGAGCCCTGACATGGGTTCGAGGTGACATTTCCGGCAGACAAGTGTCAAGACAAGGGGGTGGGGGTGGGGTGAGCCGCTCTGTCACCCAGACCCTCACACATTACCTACAAAGAATTCTCAAACTGAATAATATTTAATAATATCAATATTAACATGGCGAACATAAATGACTACAGTAATAATCCTACTGCACTTAAAAAAATTGTTGCGAAGTCCACTAAAACCTAGATATACGGGAGTATACAGGAAATGTTATGAAAGAAACTTTCGGGAAGAAAATTACTTACTACAAAACAGCCACGAGGCACCCCCAACCCACCCCTGCATTGAACCGTTTTTGTTTAGTAAAGCTTTTGGCAGACGACTCCAGAGCAGGATGAATTGACTAGGAAGCTAAAACATCGAGCAACTCTCCTATGCTTTGGGAACTGCAAGAAATGCAAACAACGCAAAAAAGAGAGAGAGAGAGAAAAGCTGGCCTTTAGTGCTATTGACTTGCCATAATTTTCTCACGTATGTGCGGAAATGTTATTATAAGGCATGTATGTCGTTTTAGTGTCATAAAACGCAATACACTGCATACAACAATGAACTCAGCTGACACCCCATCGACCTTTAATCCTTCCTCCCCTTCCTTTCTGTCTCCATCCTTGGCCGACACATTTAAAGGCATAACCAACCCTTGCTGAAAATGCCAGGTTTCTAAGCTCAAAATAAGTGTGACATTTACGATGGGAAATCAGCAGTCCTCTGCAATTTTCTCGGAAATTGAGTCTGATCTAGTCAGATCTACATTCCCGGAAAGTTAGACTGACAGTTCAAGATCAAATGCTAATTGTATCATACAATCCCGCTGTTCATTATAGGTAAAGGCGTAAGCCCTACAGGTTTCATATAAACGACAACTTTCAGCATAGTATGTAAGAAAAACATTAACTTCAAAATGTATGAGCTTAGTAGTATCGTCACTCAGAGGCCCACATAGTCTCTCAATGCTTTTTTTTTATCAATTCTGTCTCTGTCTGTCTGCCTGCCTGCCTGCCTGCCTGCCTGCCTGCCTGCCTGCCTTTCTGTCTGTCTGTCTGTCTGTCTGTTTGTCTGTCTGTCTGTCTGTTTTAAGCGCGGGAATGAAGTGAATGCAATCAAAATGCCACAGAACTTTTGTGGATGTAAATGTTTGTTACAGTTATCATATCATCTGCCTTAATGTATGCAATTATCGGTTAAAACTCTTAACAGTTCGCTCCCTTGACTATCGATGTTAGAACATCGACGCCATGGTGACCTTGTTTCTATTTATATCACATTAAGCTTTGTTCATGCAAGTAGTTCCCCCTTAAACCAAGAACTGTTATAAGCTAACTAGCAGCAAAATCTATTTTATAAAAAGGTTTTTGTAATCATAAACAATGGCAAATTTTGCTAGAAATGACATGTTTGAAAAAGAAAGCAGCGTTCGAACCTTTGAGAAATGTGGATGCTTTGAGTCGGCTACATGCTCGGGTAACCATGGGATATTCTGGTTAAATTGTACGGCGCTAACTTAACTACTAAAAGTTTTAGAATATCGCAGAAACGTATTTGTACGAATACAATAAAACCAGAATCCCTGATCGACTGGCCAGCTCACGTTTGCTGACTGGCAAGTGGCAGACTATGAAATTCTTTCCGTATGCCTGTCGTTCTGTTTCTACACCCACCACCACCATCAAAACCCATGTGTAGACATTGTGCTAGCGGGCGCGCGTGTGATGAGAGAGAGAGAGAGAGCGAAAACCTTTATTGTCTCTGACCACATGACCTTTACAATGGAAGATGAGCACGGCACACAGTATTAAGTCTCTCAAGTTTATGTAGTTGTGTACAAGTGCAGAACTGCTGTAGCAGTAGTAGCAGAAAGGTATCCACCAATAAGTTAGCGGCTATGTACAAGAGTGCATTCGATAAGAGCGAAACGTATTCCTACAACCCTTTTTACTATCTTTCATCCAAATAGTGTGTATTCAAATTAAGATTGAACAGTATAGTTCTACCTGAGCCCCTAGCCAAGTACTTAAGAAAACTATACAATTTTCGGTCTGGCCATGTGTGGGAGTTCTACAATGTAACTATCGTGACTGTTTTAAGTTTTCAATAAACAGACTGTAAAATAGTGTCCCTGTTTACCAAAGAGAAGCATTCAAATGTTCTGTATCTCATCACGGTAGGTATTATGATCGCCAGCACAAAGAAAAAACAAACAGGTGACTGCAGCTTGCGGTAATTAAGGTAGCAACAAAGATATCTTGGCCAAACGAGACAGTCTGACAGCAAGTCGACGTTTCAAGGCATTGCCCCTTTTCCAGGACGGCACAAACAGATAACAAATAACATAGGTAACAGAGACGGTGGTCATACACAATCGATGGACAGGAGGAAATTGTAGGAAAGAGGGACATGTGTGGGAAGTAGAGCCTGCTGGACCACCAATCAGTGGGGAGGAGACCTACAGCCAATAGAAAAGTGTGTCCTATCGGGCTGGTGAAATGGAATGGGGGAGAGGGTCAGTGAAAAAGGTGTGGAAATGTTACAAAGGGTAACGGGAGAGAGGGCGGGGAAAGAAGTTGGTGGAGGAGAGGTTAGTCCTGTACTGGACATGGTTCCAAAATGGGCAAAAAATAAAACGAGATTCCATGCTCTTGCAGTCTATGAAATCTTCAGATATTTTTCAAATTAAACAGACTCTCATGTCATCTAGAGTGTGCTGTTGAATGCTGAAGTGTCTTGCAACTGGAGAGCTTCTCTTGTGTCAGCCAATCCAAATCCACTACTGCCTGGGTTTCTCTGCGCAGCTTGTGCGCAGATGAGCCTGAAAGGTAGCCCCGGGCAAGAGTTTGGGGTAGAGCACCCCACAGTTGAGCGGTCGCCACATCGGATGGGGAGCACGTCGGCGGGTGTCGGATAAGCCCGCACCTGAGTGTAGGCTGAAACTCCTGCCGGTTATTATATTGTTTGAAACAGCATGTGTTGGGTAGATAAATAAGTAAACAATCATATTTGTAGCTGCATATTTTAAAATTAATATTTGAGGAGCATTTCACGTAAAATTAATAATAATAACTTTGTGACACTCATAAATGGAAAACAAACAAAGGGGCATTAAAAGAAACGATGAGAGTTGGATTCACTCAAATATGAAGTGTACCTTAGAAAAATAGCCAAAGAGTAACACGGAGTGACACTCAGACCCTCCTAGGCGCTTTTTTGCGCGTGGGTGCATATGTGTGTGTGTGTGAGGTGCTGTGCGTGCTCAAGCCCGGCCTGTCTAAACCTTTGCTCTAATGACTAGTTGATAAATGGAACGATACCTGCTTGCGCGTCATAACTATAAGTAGATGACACATGCACATGGTGCTGCATGTCAAAACTTATTGCCAAATGGTTTATATCTACCTATATTTTATCGTCATAATTATCAGTTTGGGACGTCTTTCGTGTATGTGTATGTGTATTCATAAAGAGGGGCAATGCATCGCAATTGTTTTTACACTCGGTAACACAGCCAGTTTTAGTTGACGCCACTGAGAACATTCAAACCTATATATTCCAAAGAAAATACCCGATATTGTAGAACACTCAAACATATATATTCCAAAGAAAATACCCGATATTGTAGAACACTCAAACATATATATTCCAAAGAAAATACCCGATATTGTAGACAGCGCTGTTAGGTGAGGGAAGCCTAGGCCAACATTGGTAGTCCAGAAAGATCCGCGTGTTCGTTTTGCCTAAAAATAGCACAGTATATATATATATATATATCTTTGGTTTAACCGTCTTGTGACCGCGGGCGCTTTTTTCATGAGAACCAGTTTTCCAGGCAGTTAGTCGAATGTAGAAATCATCGATAGCTGTTTGCCTAAATGTAAAACGCATTATCTGTATGCTTCTTCAACAGTATGGTGAAGAGGGAAAATAATAAATTATGATAAATTATACAATAAGTTGCACACAGAAATGGATAGAATAATATACTAACAGCTACCAATGGGTTTATAAGTTTTTTTTGTAATAATATTAACAATAATAAAAGTATTCTTCTAGAAAATTCCCCCCACACACACCAAGGTCTCAATGTGCTTTACAAAAACAACGAAGACAGCCACAGTATCACACAGTTTATCCAGACACCACACAACTGCAACATTTCCCGTCACCGTCCTTCCTTTACATCACCCTAGCTCATCCCATCGTGAAGACGCCAAGCTAGGAGTGCACGTCCCAAACTTTATTTGTTGATCATTTCAGTGAGTTGCCGGCTCAACCCTCCAACCTGTTCCCTCGTCTAGTGGCTATTATTGGACCTCTTCTCTATCTCTACTGTCTACCCTATTGGTGACACAGACTGAAGCCTGCTCTTCTGCTACTCTAACTTTTGCCTGGCAACTAAAGGCAGTGGCTTCTTCCAGAGTAAAGCTCCGTTGTACAGCTGCAGCGGAGGCGCACGAAGAAGACAGCCCTGTGGCTTATCCTCCACTGTGCCCCTCCGTCTTCTACCTGCTAACTCCTGCCTTGGGCCTTCGAGATCAAAACTTTCTAAGTCCCATGACCAAGCAACCATAGCCCTAAGGGCTGGGCGTAAGCCCGAGCAAGCTTCTTCCGTCTGTAGTTTCCTCTCTCTTTCCTGGTTATCCCTCAAACCTCAAATTCCCCTTTTTGTTTCTCCCTACTCCAACGCCCTCTACATCACATGGTCTATCCTCCGCGTGTGCCTCTCTCCTTGTAAACAGCATCACGTGCATCTTCACTCACGTACTGTTGACAGACATCTCGAGTATCCAAGTTGACCTTCCGGTCATGCTGATTCAGTCGTACTTGGCTGACACCATGCTGTCATCTGCTGTCCCTGACTCTTGGACCAGGGAGGTTGCGCCCCTCCCCAGTACGTATTGGGAGAGCACGAAATTTACTTCCTTGAACTGAGCAGGCTAGCCTCGAGTGCATGAATCACCCACAGACTTAATAACTAGTAAACAATGCTGGTCTTACACGCGCCAGCTCTCAATTTCGTTACACATTGGCCGCTAATTCATTAAAAAAAAGTTTCGAATATGGCTTTGGATGTTTACTTTGCATAGTACGCTATTTTGCATGACCAATTTTTTCTCGCAGCCTTATCTACGCTGCAAAAGAAGTGCTTATTGGGAAGGTGTGCCATTAGACAAGTAAACTTTCTTTTTGATATTTGGCAGCACCGATCTTAATCTGCCTTGAAGTTTTCAGAAAACAGTTTAAGTGCAGATGGACGAAACATAGATAATATTGCGGAAGTTAATTTGTGTACATGGGTCTAAGAAGAAAGTTGTTAAAAAAATATTCGAAAAAAAACTGGATTCCCCCGAAGATGTAGAACATACAGTTCTGCGTTCTTTTGACCCATTATGTACAGCGACAGTAACAACGCAGACTAGGGTCCAGTTGCGAACAAGGTGCATAACAGAAGCGTGTTCCCTATAAGGTTAACGAGCTGTCATATGTGGGACTGCTGTCGCAGAACAGGTTTCAGTCCCACCCAGTCACCGACACCGGGCCAACCAGTCCTAGTGCTGTTCCCTACAGTGCCAGGCGTCTGGCAGGGCAGCTACAATATTTCCAGTTCTTAAGTGTTAGGTCTGACTCGGTCACGATACGAATAACAGACTTCCGGCCTAGAAGGCGGACACCTAGTCACTAGACCATCGAGAAGATTTATTGATCTTACTATCTTATTATCTTATTATCTTCCTACACAATATTGACTGTTTCCCCAACTCTGTAATACGCTGTCGTTATTTTTGTCGACGGCTTAAGCTCAAAAGTACGGGTGCACTAAACTCAGAATTAAAAAAGAACCGAATGCCCTGAGACTTCCCGATTTTCTGGTTTGGGATACGTGTGTGCACAGGGTCAGCCATTTTATTTTTCTGAATGTAGCATCTGTTCTGATTTTCTGTATACGGCGCCTGCTTACTGGGCTGACCGTAAGGGCACCATGTCCTCTTTTCTTTACTCGAAACCTCTCCCTCCCCATGACTGCTGTTGTCGCTGACTTCACGATTAACAAGTTCTTCACAAATCTAGTCTCACACATTTAGGCTGGTGTCAGAAGCTAAATAAAATATGTCTGTAGCAAATATGTGATTAATGTCTCTGATTCCAGACAAGACGTCCGAACACTTTTCTTTTGTACTTTTCTATAGTAGTCTGTATCAAAAAGAAAAAAAAACGAAATGAAAACATTCATTGCTTACTGTCAGATTAATTCTTGTTCATGGCTTGTTTTTCATTTGTTTGGCGCCGTGTGAGAGCAACGGTCGTCCGTTTAACGACCTGACATAAGCGATTTGAGATCAATCCAGGAGGTTTGCATCCGTCAGGATGTGGCTTGGAGTAAAATAAAAATGCTGGTGGAAGTCCCTTTCTCTCCCGAGCTTACGACTGGATGTGTATGCCTTGTGGTGCAACTGGTATGATCATGAGCCACGAGACGACAGGTTAGCGGCAGTTTATACCAACTGCCTGATCGTAAGCTCCAAGGTCGTTTGTATTGAAATCAGTTTGCATGGCTTCTTTTGTGGCCTGGGTTGGGTAAGGGAATTCTTTTCTCTTTCTCACTCCTGAGCATTCCTAGGTTGTATTGTCTACATTACCTTTTTAATCACGAACAGCAAATAATTTGTTTCTTTGGTCTGCGCGTAGGAAGTACCTTGTTCTTGCGACAGTGCACATTCGTCGGTTATTTGCACGTGTTTATTTGCACGTCTTTTGCAGTTGAATTCGTGAATTCGTGCGAATGCAAATTTGCATGAAAACATATGTGGTTGTGGGCTCAAGTTTTACAATTGCTAAAAGCGAGACCTGAATGCCTTTATGGCAGAGAAATGTAAATGGCGTTATTTATACACATTTAAAGGGACTATGGCCTTGCTGTACGAATTTGGAGCGGTTTCGGATTACGCTCTGCCGCTATTTGTACGTACATAGATATTTACTTATAAAAATACATTTGAAAAATTAAATTTATATTGAGGGAGCTGTATCATTCAGATTAAGATCGATAGAATAAATTGTGCGTGCGTGCGTGCGTGTGTGTGTGTGCATGTGCGTATGTTGTGTGTGTGTGTGAGATAGAGAGAAAGAGGTACATTGTGATTCATTATGTGTTTCATAGAAACTGTTCAAGTGCCTGCTGTTTTCGTCTGCTGACTACAGGCCTACGGATGCAATGCAAACTGTGGATTCGACAAGATGGTCATCCCGTGAAGCACCTGGTCAGAGGGATATTAAACTGGACTCACCTCAAACAGCTTTTTCGGAACTTTTTATAATTGGCTCAAAGTCTATGGCACAAATAAAAGGTTGTTTATTGCATTGTGTTGACATCGACATGAATGCTGATTGGGTGGTGGTTAAGGCACTGTGTGAGTGTGCAGCGGGTATGTTGCCCTCGGCACGTTTCAAGTATGTCACTGCAGTTCTTTACGAACTCAGTAACTGCCATAACACAAGTAAACTCTCTTTGGATATCTGTCAGTAAGGATCTTAATCCGCTAACATATTTTTGCCAAACATTCAAAACGAACATTTTATAAAATTTCAAAAGCAGAAAAGCACACAAATATCAGTAGTGCATGAACACATTGTGCGTGTCAAAGCAGGTGCAGGATGTGTTATTTACAGAAGTTTCATGACACTTTTAAGTTCCACAATGTCGACATACACACCTTCCCCCCTCTACCCTAAATGGTGACAGAGCTACAGCAGCTGATGTAATCGGGGAGGATAAGGAAACCAAACGAACATAAGGAACAGAGGGCACAGACTGACCTCCGCAGGTCTACAATCAACTCTACAACTTAATTCCCTTATCACGTTTCTAAACATTTGTAATAATATTTTATAACATTTATTTTTTATGTGTTTAGAATATTGTCAGTGTTACCAGTGATTTTTTTTTAATTGAACACTCTAGCTGAATATCTACACGTTTTTGCAAAATGCTCGTTAAGCCTGTTCTCCTTATAAAAAACCCAGGAATCTTCACTGTAATTATTTAAATGTTTTGTAGGGAAAACATCCTGCGCGTTAACCCCTTATTAGCCGTGTCGTAATAGCCCTTTAAAAGAGACTGGACGGTTACTTTTTTCGAACTATTTGCCTTTGAAATATAGATCCTCCATTGGTTTCCAGTACAAAAGCGCTCTGTAGTTGAATGATTATTATAATTGTCTTCACAGTGTGTCTATGCTTACGGGTGAGAAAAAATAACTTGCTTTCTGCGACAGATATGGGAATGCTACATACTGTTGAGTCAGGAGCATAAATAGCTTCCCTAGTATTTGTAGTAGCATACGCACATGCACGCGCACGCACACACACACGCACGCACACGCACCCACACACGCAGCACACGCACGCACACAGCCCTGGTCGCTTGGTGAGTGGATGGTAGAATGACATGAAGCAAGACGAGTGAGCGACTGAGACGAGTTTCCTACTTCCCGGTCGATACCCAGAGGATAAAATTTGATCCATGGTTCGATTGAATGTGCCGATTTCCCTTTTAATACTCAGAAAATAAATTTTGATTCATGATTCGATTGAGTGGCGTAAGTTTGGTGGAATAGTTTCATTTTAAAAACCAAACAGGTCAAGCGGGAAAGGTCAGTCTGACACAATGATTGACAAGAATTGCTATAGGGCATTGCAGTGACGCCACACTAGTGTCACTGAGCTAGACCGGTTCTCATTTGGATATTGACTAACAAAAAAACTTACTTTGTCTCCCTTCTGTGTTGACGTGGTGCTATAATTAGACGAATGCTGTGATACACCAGATCTGATATAAAAAGAAGGCAGTTCCTGCGTGCGCCAGTCTGGAAGGTCTGGTCTCAAGCACTAGCACCACCCGTACAGCAAGAATCACAATTGTTGGCCATTGACGCCAAAGCCTTCAATTTAATCTGCTTCTCGTTTGCTCCCAGAAATCAACTTTGACAACATACTCCTAGACAGTAATCACTGGTAGGTGGTGCTATGTCGAACGTTTATCACGTTTCATTCTTGTTTTATGACTTTATGTCCTTGGGACAATCAATCTGGTAAGTACCGATTTTTGACTAAAACTGCCAATTATATTTCATTCATCATTCCTTTATTTTCTAACATAGCTAATACCTAAGAATTATCTTATAAGCTGTAATCTTTTACGGTGCATTAAAACAGATTGTGGCAGATCATGGTGCAAATGTTCACAGATTACATTACCGACACGACTACACGGGTGTCATGAGGACGAAGATAACAAACAGATTACGTACTATTGAATGAGAAAGAAAGATGACGGGAGCTCTATGAAGCAGAGAGGGAATGGGGAGGGTCAGTGCCAGGGAACAGAGAAAAAGAGAGAGAATTTAGATTTTTTGGTAGGGGGAGGGGACAGGGGCGTGGTAACAGAATTTTGCTTCCTTTCTATATTTTTCATCCCACTGTATTTTTATAACTGATTTAATGGCTGTGAGAAATAAAAAGCTAAGGCAGTGGTGTAATATCCAGTCATAGCTAACAGGAATTACACTATCAGAACCAAAAGTGTACTTTCGTTTTGCTCTAGTCATGTGGTTACGCAATGCCTGCATTAGGTAATCAATAATGTGTTTGCTTATCACTAGCTACATACATCAGATTAGAGTAGGTGTTTCACGGTTGTCGTTTGCATGAAAAGAGGGATGACTACTAGTCTTTTCCAGGAAGTGTTAACATGGAAACAGACACTCTACTTCAGCAACAGTTAAAAATGCGGTGGCTTGGGTAGTCTGGGATGGGGGGGGGGAGTTGCTGGAGCGTATGCGGTCTACACCGGATGCATGACACCATCAGCGGTGTGACATCAACATGACTAAATGACCAGACTATCTATAATGTTGTAATTCACTGTTTCAGCAAAAATAATTTTAATAAAATATCCCTTTACTTATAACCGTAGACATCGCTGGAGACATAAATTATGGATATACCTACAAGGTTTAATCTCTATAGTAATTCACTTTTCAACCTTCTAATGCGCTCCTGTCAATACGGAGATTAAACCATCACACAGTCTTGCACAACTTTCAGTTGAACGTCAGTTGAGGACATGCATGTATTTCGATTCACAAGTTCTCAGTTTGAAGGAAGAAATTTATATCATTAAGTAGAGATGTTTTCTTAGTGCTTGTGTATTTTGTCCTATTTGTTTTATGATATATTCAATCATGATTATAGTTGCTCTTTGTACTTTATTTGGGCCATTTTTGATTAAACGACAACCCCAACAAAGTACTGGCAGCGCTAGACACAACCGTATGCTGACGTATGCAATCAAGGGAGCCTATCGTACCCATACACGTAGCAAAGAGAGAGTCGAAAGTAAGGAACGTGGCAGATCTTCTAAAAAAGATCTGCCATGCCTTTCTTTTAAACGACCCTAGTCTTCACACGGCTAGCCCCTGGTGTACCACGTGTGCATACAGCGAATCTCTAATTTATATCGTCAGCTCGCTCACTAAGGGTAAACTAACAATTGGGATTCGACACAAACACAACATAGGACAATTGCATGGAATTTTTGATTATCCAAACCTAATCCGCCAATGTGTACATGCAGCGGGGACGGAGTGGGTAATTGTTCCTTAACGTCCCGCTACAAACCATATGCATATCATGACAGTGTTGCTTAGACAAAGTTACCGTTCTGCCACACGTGGGACTGCTGTCGTAACACAGGCTTTAGTCCCACCCAATCAATTTATACTGACACCAGGCCAAACAGTCTTAGTACTGTTCCCTGTAGTGTCAGGCCTCTGGCAGGGTAGGCTGCCTATTTTGAAAGTCTTGGGTATAACTCGGCCAGGGCGCTCTGCAACGAGATACAGTTGCAGCTGAGCCATGTTTTAAAACTTTGCTCAAAGTTGGGGTTAGGAGAGGGGCTAACATTAGGGGTAGGGAAGAAAGTGAATGCTTTGACACTATTCAGTAGAAGCGAACCCGAGCTTGTTTGCATGAGCTTCTTATCCCCTGTACATACGTAAAGGATGACGTCAAATACACGACCACTCTTATGACCTGGAAAAGCTGCTATGAACGGTCGTAGCTATAGCTCTCTACAGTTACAGCTGAGCTGAGTGTCTATGGATAGCAGTGGAAACAGGTAAGCTGTATGAGAACCGAGTGACAAAAAATATTAGCCTGAACGGAATACAGGATTTCAAAAATTATTGCAGAAGTCATTTAACACAAACTTATGAAATAAGAAATCATTTGCTTAAAAGTTATCACTTCATATGAGGTTTTCGCATTTCTAGTTATGTCTTAAGAATAGGACAAAATCCACTGCAAAAGCAAACATACAAAGACGAGCACTTTATTGTATATATAGAGAAAGTTAACAGTCGGCCTTCAATGCATTTTTCACGATAACTTAACCAGATTAGCGGGATTCGCTTCGTTATACTGTGGTTACTGTTAGCAATGTAAGACTTCTTATGAAAGGGATATTGGAAAGAGTGACACAATTCGGTGGTGGCCACCAAAAAAAAAGGAGGAATGGTTGGGGGAGGGGATCAAAATGGCCGAAGTCTGGTGTAAAGATCGGTTTATTAAAAAGAAAAGATGTCGAACCAGAGCACGTGTTCATTTATGGTGTACCTATTTTTGATAATTTACAGGCCAGGGTCATCGACACTGTGGACTCCAGCAAATATAAACACTATGGCGTCTGATAATCTCAGGGATATAGCCTTTGAAAATGTCTGTCGGGGTCACGCTCTGCAGGTTGATGACGGAGATTTCTGTGATATCTCTGTCGTGGTCGGCCAGAGAGAGTTCTCGTGCCATCGTGTGGTGTTGGCATCTGTGTCGGAGTATTTTAAGAGTTCGCTAAAACGTGATTGGCGAGAAGGTTCAAGTAAAAGCATTAATATTAAACAAGAAGACGTTTCTCCAGAATCTTTCAAGTTGTTGATGGATATCATCTACAGAGGCAAAGATGTGGTTACCAACGACACGGCTAAAGATATTCTCAGAATGTCCATTTATCTGCAGATCACATTTTTAGAGGAATACTGTGTGAAGTTCCTGCAAACAAATCTTCAGCCTGAGTATTGCTTGGGAACGTGGCAATTCGCTCTGCATTACGACCTTGATAGCCTTGCTGAAACGTCTTTTAAAATGGCCGCCGACGAGATCTGCAGTGTGTCGAGGTATGAAGAGTTGCTGGCCCTGCCTAAGTCCATGCTGCTTATTCTCCTGTCTCTGCAGAAGAAACTCGCCATGGACGATGTTTGCAAGACTATTCTACGCTGGGTGGAGGCTGGCCGGGACGTCAGGCAGATTCACCTACAACAGTTGCTGCCCTTTATCTCTTTTCCCCAGTTAACCTCAGAATACATTTGCGAGCTGGTTAACTATCTGAATCATCCACTCAGGGAAATCCTATTTGGTAAGCAACCAGAAGAAAATAATCCCTTTCTCTTTCTCTCTTTAAAGAGAGAAAATATGCTTGGGATTATTAACGAGCAACTTATAGCAATTATCCAATCAGAAAAATCTTAAATGGTAAGGAAAATAAATAGAACATGTGTTTAAGAGCACAGAAAAAGAAATAGTTTTAATAAAATACCCCTTTAGTTTCTCTTTTCTCTCTATTAATGTTTTTGTGGTGGAGGGGGATATCTTTCTTATACACCTAAGTTTTAGATGTGTTGTTAAAATAGATGTTGGTAACGGCTCTAAAATCTTTTTCCCCTTGCATTACTCCAAAGTGTCTGCGGGATGTCTTGATAATTCTTAATGCAACTATAAAAAAAGGATTTTTTCTGTTAACATGTGTTCCAGAAAAAGTCAGCGAGGCTGTGACTTACGTCTTAAACAAGGACGCTACAGTCAAGACACAGATTCTGGCCAGACAGTCTGTGCCTCTCAGCCTACCGGAAATACAGACACGCGGCGTTGTGGTTGGAGGTTACACCGAGGTCGACAAGCCCGTCAAAGACACATACGCTTTCGACTTGCAGAACAAATTCATGAAATGTTGCAGACTTGCGCCTCTGCCAGAAGATATCGGAATCGACTTTGCCAGCTGCACGTGGGGTAATGAGATGTACGTCAGCGGAGGATCTCAACGTCCAACGTTCTTTGCTGTCTACCGGACAGGTGACAACAAATGGGAGGTGCTGCCCTCTGTACCCGGTGAGGGTCGTGAAAAGCACGCAATGGCTGCCGTCAGCTCTGAAATCTTTCTTCTTGGGGGACTCGAGAAGAACACTGAAAGTAAGAAAGGAAAGGACGTTTTAAAGTACAACCTAAAAAGTCAAGAGTGGAGTGTCTTTTGTCAGCTGCCCCTAGGGGCTGATGAAGCTACAGCTGCTGTCCTGGGCCACTGCATTTACCTGTTCGGCGGAGTGGACGCAAAGGGACAGACCACAGATGTCGTACAGTGTGTGGACACGTTGTCGGGGTGCGCCTACCAAGCAGGAAAACTTCCGTCTGCCACGTGCGGTGCACGTGCACTAAGTAACGGAGGTCTCATTTACGTTCTGTGCCCTTCAGGCAGCGTCTTGTTTATGTGGGAGAGTTTTCTTTTGGCGGAGCAAAGAGAGGGAGCGGTTGATGAAGGGTCATCAGTTGTAAGTGATCTTTTCCCGTTTTTAGACATTAATCGTCGTGTTTTAGTTGCTTTTGCTTTGGATTTCCCAGTGTGAAATTTATTTTATCCATTCTACAGTGAATGAACTGTATTTCGTCAAAACACCATAAAAAACTCTACACAAAATAAGTAGTCTCTCTTTCCCCCAGTCTGTCTCTCTCTCTCTCTCCCACACACACACACACACAACCCGTCCACCCACACCGATCCACCCAAAGGTAACTAAAATTTTTTAAGCTATAGAGACAGGTAAAATACAACGTATTGGTCACTATTGCATTATTTACAAAATAACTAACAGCTCAAAAAAGTGTTCCATATTGGATTTGAGTAAGACAGAAATACAACCAAGAACAAAGACTGGGGGGGGGGGGTTAGGATATGCAGTGTAAGACAGGGAACACAGACATGCTAAATTGTAGTCATGCACTGACCTTGTCTAGACAAAATATATAATAGACAAAATATTGTCTATTATTGCCGAGAATAATAGTAATCATATAAACATGCATGTAGGAAAAACTATTTCATGACTGTATTTCACGTCACATTCCACAATACTGTGATTAACATTAATGTGTTTTTCGATATTATGCCCCTTTACCAGTTGTTGATTGAAACTCACGAGCTGCATGACTATATGAAGTTTTGGCAAGTTGTTAAAAAAAACCGCAAACACAAGTGATCTGGTTGTCCTAGCTCGGTAGCACTAATATATAGTGCAGGTGACCTTGTCAGAATGAGATATTTAAAGAAAAGTCACGCAGAGGTCTACGCTCAGTATTGTTGACACTCTAGGTTTAGCGTTGTTTCGACTCAAGCTAATTTGAGTGATGCAGAAATACACTATCAGCTTCTTCTCCGAAGTCACGACAATCTGAGATCAGGAAAAACAATCCTCTGTCTTTACGATGCCCATTAAAACGAAGAACATTCTTGATTCAGATAACACCACGTGTTAATAACTCTAATTCGTCAATTATTTCACTAACTCTATCTCTTGAACTCGTTTAATAGGTATTTATGTCTTTCGATATTACATTCCAACACTTTATGTTTCAGACAGTCGAATCAACAGTGAGATTCAAAGAAGTGGGCAGGTTCACAGCACGACGTCATTTTGGCGCTTACCTGCACTTAGGGGAGATAACTGTGTATGGTGGGAAGAGTGACGACAGAGAATTGCTCAAATGTTTTGAATTGATTTCACTGGAAAACTTCAAAACTGAGGAGAAATATACCACATTGAGTTTGGGGACAGCGAAGTTTGACCTTCACGTTTTGAATGTTCCAGCGGCTTGCTTTAGACAAGGTAAGGTTATTTGTAACGCAAGAAACACTGGAAAATAAGGCAAAATTTTCCATTGGGTGTGTATATCGAATTTGAAAGAGGCAGTCAAAAAAAAAAAAAACCCCATTTAGCAACTACACACAGCTTCAACACTCAACATGTGATACTATTTACGACTGAAAATCTATGCAGAAACATCAATTTTAAAGACAGATAGAAAGGGAGAGAACGCTGCGGAATTGGAACGTGTTAAAACAAAGCCCGTGAATCTACTAAATAATATTTCTAGATATGTTCCCTTGAGTTGGTGGTAATTAACAGTGACTGCACAGACTTGCGAGTTACAGGTTCAAATGCTCACTCTAATGGACGATCATGTGCTGGCCCTCTTTTTTTTGGGGGGGGGGGTGATATTTATAGGGTTTCAGATAGGCCTACAATGTTAAGAAAACCGTCATTGTGCGTGTGTGTACAGGACTTGACATTAAGTGGTGCCCGACAGCCCAGAGGACGTAAATTTAAAACTAGTTATCGAGTACTTCAAATTTCCTGCATCTTTCCTGACTGGGATAGTATATTCAACACTTGCAAACTATATATTTTTAATCGGGGACGTGCCACATTCGGGTCAGTAAAATGTATTGAAAGTTTCTCGGTTGGGCAAGCAAAGTGATATAATGTTAAACCTGTTTTATTGAAGTGACTTAAGGTTAATTAGTCCGATGACTAAATTTTACAATATTCATAGACATGAATTCGAAGCTTGAAAGGTTGTATAAAATCTTTTTGTGCACTTGGGCGATAACACTTTATTGTGTGCGGATATGTAAGTGTACACATCACATGTGCACTTGCCGATGCCACTTTTTATTTTTATATATATATATATTCCAAATGTTTTTGAAACCGTGATTGTTTGCAGACATACCTGAACAACAACCATTTCAGGTTGGAGACAGGGTGACCTTTCATCCGAATGAGCTGCGTAGGCTTCAGGACAAGAATCCAGAGGGTTCACTTAACATCCGGGCCCCAATTCCTAACGGAACTGGCACCATCACCGGTATACGATCTTGGTTTTTCGCTTAACGTTAAATACATTTCTCACACGCTTGCACACGTACAACCATCCTGCTACACCCGGAGCAGAACAGAGAAATACGAAGAGAGAGAGAGAGAGAGAGAGAGAGAGGGGGGGGGAGACAGAAAAAAAGGGAGGTGCACGTGAGAGGTATAAAAGTTACAGAGAAAGAGAAGATAGTAAATGTAAAGAATAAACAAAGTATGCAATAAGCGTATGCTGACGTGTGCAACCAAGGGAGCCTACCGTACCCAAACACGTAGCAAAGAGAGAGTCGAAAGTAAGGAACATGGCAGATCTTCAAAAAGATCTGCCGCCCCTTTCTTTTAAGCGACCCTAGTCTCCACACGGCTGTACCACGTGTGCATACAGCGAATCCCTATTTTTATATATAGCGATGCTGTATGCACACGTGGTACACCGAGGGTTAGCTGTGTGAAGACTAGGGTCGCTTAAAAGAAAGGGGCGGCAGATCTTTTTGAAGATCTGCCATGTTCCTTACTTTCGACTCTCTCTTTGCTACGTGTTTGGGTACGGTAGGCTCCCTTGGTTGCACACGTCAGCATACGGGTACGTCTAGCGCTGCCAGTACCTTGTTGGGATTATGCAATAAGCGACGAAGAAAAAGATTGTACTTTAACATAAATTTACTTTTGATTCGTAGGGAATAGAAAGAGAGAAGATACGTGATAAAAGAATTGAACTGGAATATAGTTCTTATCTTTTATTTGCGTGTGTTATACAGTTGTAAAAGGTGTATGATACGGGCGCTTAAAACGAGAAATACAGAAGGAAAATTCAAAGCTATTATTAAAGACTAGAAGTCTTTGCTATAATTTGAATCGGCCTGTTCTGGACTTTCGTTGTGGTCGCTGGTGGATTTTTGTCTGTTTTGGGGTTTGATTTATCATATTGTTTTATTTCAGCAGTTGAAAAGTCAATCATGGTAAATTTTCCCACTATTTATGCGTGGACTGGCTTCCCAAGTCAGCTGCAACATGCTCCCTAAAGTGAAAAATGCTGGAGACGGGGCTCTGCTGTGCCATGTGACGAACAGGTCAGACCAGCTGGGAACTTATCGAGATTGAGTTCGAGAAGTTGTCCAGTCAGCCCGCTAACGATTTGTGTGTGCGTCTCTGTGTGTGCGTGCGTGCATGTGTGTGTGAATGTGTGTGTGTGTGTTTGTGTGTGCGGTGAACCAACATAATAGCTTTAAATGGTCGCTGGCTTCATAAGTATGGTCACTTTAAACCAGTTTGGTGCAAATACTCATTAGTGTCCAACAGGGACGTAACCCGCGAAATCTGTGTCGGATGAGTGAATACGGACCCCGGTGATCGGACTTGCAGGTCAATCTGCAGCAGGCTGGTACTACTGTGTTTGGCTTGCTACCACTGTATTTTATTCTCAACCGATGGTTCAAAGACCTTTCTTCCTAACTTCCTTTCATTACTTAAATAATTACATCATCTGTGAATTCATTCATTCTTCCTTTCTGTTTGTCGCTAGATTTTTAGAAAAACGTGAAGTTACGTGGAAGCAACGGAACAGCAAGGCTCGTCCGGTGGCCCCCCCCCCCCGAAAAAAAGCGAGGTGCTGGTACCACCACTGGGGAGACAGGCACAGGACCCCCTTCTCCAAGACTAGCTGATCCGCCTCTTACGTTTGATAATAAATTTACTTTTGTTACTTCTTTTACACACGGAAAGCTAGCACTAGATTCGTTTTCAAATCGATCAGTAAGCGAAACAGAAAAGTCTTTAAAGTGAACAATTTATTTACATTAGTGTCTGAGAGAAGGATTTTAGCTAACAATATATTATGCAAAATAAAATGTCAAAGCTATATCCATCAGAACTGGACATGAGTTATATTTCTGTTGCGTATATATATATATATAGGGTTAGAATGATGATAAAGTACAGTAGAAAAAGGTGGTGGTGAAGAGATAAATATGTATGAGAATATTTTCACTGAAACTGAATGGTGGCAAAACAGTTTGTAATGTTACTGAAGCAATGGATGTGAATGTATATTTTACTTGCCTGACTCTTACCCCATTCCCAGCAACACTCTTCCTTCCCGCCATAAAAAAATATTTTAAAAAAACCCACCCTGCAGCGACACAGCCGTATATGTAAACTTTGCAGGTAGAGGACTGAAGAATCTCAATGTTGATTACTGCTTGAGCATCATGGGAAGGCATTCCTCAGTCACGATCGTCCAAGCTCAATAAATTCGACGTTAATGTGATGTGGACCAAGCTAAGACATGACAAAGACGAAGAAAATCTACATGTTTCGGGGCACTACCCCTTCATCAGGACGACACAAACACGACGAAAAACCGACAACAATGAAAACAGAAGAAAAAGACTTAGCTTCAGTAGATGTTGCTCATGGGCTGGACAACAGGAAAATGTTTCTTCTGCTTTCATTGTTGTCGTTTTTTCGTCGTTTTTGTGTCGTCCTGATGAAGGGGTAGTGCCCCGAAACATGTAGATTGTCTTCGTCTTTGTCATGTCTTAGCTTGGTCCAGTTCCCCTGTTTTAAATTTAATAAAGTTTTTTCCTCCAATAGGCAGTCACCTGTTTTTCTTGTTAATGTGATGGTGCAGGGTCTTCACACTCTTTTACAGTCATATAAGGTGAGGGCGGGCTGCTACGAGGACACTGCTAGACGCAAGCATAAATTAGATTCAAAGTCATAAGAAGATAAAAAAAATCTGTGTTTGCTTTTGAACCAAATAAAAGCCATATAAAATCAAAGAACATGCATACAAACAAACGGAAATAAGTGACAAAAACATAGGGCTTTACTATTCCTGTAGATATATGAAGTTAGTAGAATCTAGAGGAAGTTACAAATAGCTTCTTTTCACACAGCGATAACTTATAGATTGCTAGAATTGTGGATTACGCAAGATTGTGTGCAAAAGCACACATAACTCACTCTCACTCTCTCTCTCGCACACTCATACATTGTACATATTCTTATGTGTGCTCGACAGGCACAATGTGTAAAACAGCTCCTGTGTGTAAATGAAAGCTTGTCTGGAAGTTCATGTGGCCCGCTATGTAACGATGTATCTATTAATGCGACATGTGTCGGCTACCGACCTGGCGATTTCTTTGTATGTATTACCATCCCCGTGATGTGATCTAAAAAGCTGGTATCAATAAAGTTCAAAGTTCTCTCTCTCTCTCTCTCTCACACACACCACACACCGACACACGCCCGCACCCCTCGTTTTTTGTCGACAGCTGAAGCCCACAAATGTGAATGCAAGAACCTCAGAATTTAAACAAAGGCCCAAAATTGTACCTTAACCATTTTGGATTCTATGTATGTGGTGCCTGTTCACAGGGCGAGCTGCTTGATTTCTCTGAATGTAGCATCTGTTTCCAGGGCTGGTCGTTTAAATTCTCTGTATATGGCGCCTTTTTACAGGACAGGTCGTTCAGATTCTCTGCATATGGCGCCTACTAACACGGCTGGTCGTCGGGGCACACCCTCTCCCTCTATTCGTTACTCAGAGCTTCTCTCCTCACCCCTTTCATGACTTTTGTCGCTGACTTCCCGTTAAAAACAATAAACACATGCTTCAAACGTCTAGTCCCACACAATCAAGGCTGATGTCAAAAATAAAAAAAAAATGTTTGCAGCAAATATGAGATTAGTTAAGATACCAGACCAGATGTCCGAACACTTTTCTTTAGCTACAAACCTCGGTAGTCTGTATCAAACAGCGAAATGACTATTTTTAGTGCTGACTATCAGACCTATGTTTTCTTTGGTTTTGAGTTTTTGGCACGGTATGAGAGCAGCGGCTGCGTCTGTCGAAAGACCTGACATAGGAATTTGTGATCGATCCAGGAAGTCTACAGCAGTCACCATGTACCGTTAAACACAAAAAAAAAGGATCTCGGTAGTCTGTATCAAAGAACAAAATGACTATCTGAATAAGTATTTCCAGGGCTTTTGAGTGGTTTGGCAGCGTGTGAGAGCAGCGGATTCCGTCTGTTAAAAGACCCCCCATAAGCAATTTGTGATCGATCCAGGAGGTCTGCAGCAGTCAAGGATCTTGATGGGAAAGTCCCTTACATTCCCGAGTTTAGTTTAGTAGACAGTCATTGTGTCTGTGCATGGAGTGTGGTCCAACTGGTATGATAATCACGCACGAGACGACAGGTTAGCAGCAACTTATACCAGTTGTCTATTCGTAAGAACAAAGTCTGTGTGGAAATCAGTTTCGGGATGAGGAAATCTGTTGGTAAGTGGTGATAAATACATGAACATTATGGAAACAAGTTAAAGTTTGACCACTGGCAATAACAGAAGAATCACACAAGTAACAAAAACATGTTGCACAGTGAATTCAGAAACATCAAAATTGCGAACAAGTCTCAGTAGAGACATAATTAGTGAAATGTACGCTGTCCTCTGGGAGTACGGTGGTTTCGACTAACAACACAGATTAGTGTCCAGTTGCAAACGGGGTGCATATCAGAAGGGTGTTACTTTTAATCAGTTAAGGTTAAAATGTGCTGCAACACGTGGGACTGCTGTCGCAGAACAGGTTTCAGTCACATTATACTGACACCGGGACAACCAACCCTAGTACTGTTCCCTGTAGTGTCAGGCGTCTGGCAGGGCAGTTACTAGAGCGACAACTTGTAGTTCTTAGGTATGACTCGGCCGGGATACAAATAAAGACTGTCCCCCTTGAACCCGACGCCTTCATCACTAGACCACTGAGGAGATTTAATGATCTTATTATCTTGTTAAGAAATACTGACGTTTTCCCCACCTTTATTACGTAACAAATATTACCATTAATTTTCAGTGCTACCGTAGGAACTTATCTATTTTAGAAATTTCTGTTAGTAAGGTGAAATTACCCCTTTCAATGCATTGCGTCATGCTGGTAGAGTAAATACATCACCGACGACAGTTTGTTTCCTGTGCTAATTATTTAATACGCTGTCCGTTTTTTGTCGACAGCTTAATTAAGCCCCAAAATGTGGATGCAAGAACCTCAGAATTTAAACAAAAGCCCAGAATGGTACTTTAAACAGTTAGGATTCTGTACATGTGGTGCCTGTTCACAGGGCTAGCTGCTTGATTTCTCTAAATGTAGCATCTGTTTCCAGGGCAGGTCGTTCAGATTCTATAAATGGCGCCTACTTACAGGGCTGGTCGTTCAATTTCTCTGTATATGGCGCCTACTTACAGGGCCGGGCGTTCAATTTCTCTATATATGGCGCCTACTTACAGGGCCGGTCGTTCAA
>SMGT01000335.1:17422-29144 GCA_004794575.1 Lanistes nyassanus | reverse complement strand
TGCCGTGTATACACAAGTGTCGGCTGTTGGCATGTTATACATCAAATAATTCAGAAAGTACTTTCTGATGCTTGATATACCTTTAAAGCCTTTTATTTAGGCCTAAAACTATGGATTTCGGTGGCTGTTCGGTATTTCGTATACACGGCGGACGAGCAGACGATAACAGTACCGACACAAATCTGTAAAACGTACGTACTCAAGTGTCGGTTTTTAACATATTATGCATCACACAATTCAGAAAGTGCTTTCTGATGCTTGATATACCTTTAAAACCTTTTATTTAGGCCTAAAACCATGCATTTTGGTGACTGTGCGTGGGTGTGCATGGCTGATTAACTGAGAGGATGAAGGCAAACCGGAACTCACGATCATGACTGGCACAAGCTTGCCTCCAGCGCCGTTTGGGTATCACGCCAAGCGGTACCGGAAGCGCGAACTTGTGGATAGCGCTGAAGAAAACCTTGCAAAACGTGACAGTGTGTGTGACGATTCTAGTTCACGGTACAGTATCATCTGTCCATCCATTGCTAGTGCGTAACTTCACGCGATCGGATTCTTCGCGTGACGTCAAATTATAGCGTCACATTTTTGTTTATTTGACGAAACTCCACGCGTGACGACAACGCGTCTGTTTGCGAGTTAACAGCCAGTATTGGAATCAGATCACTGCACTTCCCAGCCGGACAGGCCGCATCTCTGTACGCTGCGCTGTTAACCGTCACAACCGACGTCGGACAGTAGCTGACCGCTGAAAGTTGCCCAGGCACGCAAGGTCTACATCACCGTGCGGCGAAACTAGTAGTCTGGTAACCAAACCACTGTAGTTGCAACGAGGACTGTTTCGCCATTTCGCCGTTTCGCCACTTCACCGTCCCACCACTTCACTGTTTCGCTTCTTCTGTTCCCTAAATTCTTGCTTTGCTGTTCCACGTTCGCCGGTTCTTCGTTCTTCGTTTCCTTCTTCGCCGAGTTCAAGCTTCATCCTTCATTCGCCGTCACCTTCATAAGCCGCCGCCTCATCAGCATCTCCAACACTGCACAACCGTCAACACCTCATCTGTCATCGCATCAGGAACATCGACCAGTGTCACCAGCCGAGCACGCACGCGGACTGTGCCATCTCACGCGTGAGATAAGTCGTGTATTCTGTGCTGACGCAAACGTGGTGACTCTGACATTTGTGGTCGGTGTGAACATTTTCACAACACAACACTGACTTCAAACATTCACATTAACATTTTCGTTGCCATTCACATCAACCACACATCACCCATTTATTGTGAGTTAATTAATTAAATGGGGGTTCTCTATACACGGTCCACTTTTTTGTTCAAAAAAGAACGTGTGCATCTGGTGTGTGACAGTCGCTTTTGCAGGCTTCTACCTGTTCCACTGTACTTCCGCTGTAAGTGTACAGGCGCACATCCAGGTGCAAAACACGACACATTAAGCGTTACAAAGTGGGGGCTCGTTCTGGGGATCGAATTTTCCTATCATTGCAGTTTCCTAGTAGCGTTCGACCGTGTCCACATTTGGTTAACTCTGTGCTTGTAACTTTGTGTCATTAAAGATTACGTCCCTAGCTTTTGTCTCTTGTGTGCGAAAGTTGTCTTTGATACACGTCGGTGTGCAGAGGGCTTGAGATCTTTCTTGTGGAGTGAATGTGTCTCCGCTGTACGTTGCAGCTACAGTGTCGCCCTTGTCTCTGCGGGTTTTACCGACGTATATCGCTCACGGTCTCCAGTTTTCTTGATTTCCGTGCCATTTTGACGGCGTGTTACAGGTCGCGTCACGCCGTAGAGTGAAGAGTCTCGTGTTCGACTCGGAACTAGTCTGATCGCTAGGAAACGTGTTTGAGTGCCCGCGTTTACCCGCACATCGCGAGGTTTGCTATCGCGTGGTCGGAATTTAGTCTGTTAACCAGGTGTTACAGGAAGGCCTGTTTACCTCGGTTGGTTATTTTCGCTCGCGAGGTTGTGGGCGAGTTTTAAGTAAGCTTATCTGCAATAGGTGTGACGCAATTAGGTGCGTACCTAAGCAGTGTTTTTGTGGGAACGATTTTGTACACTCGGGGAGTGTGCGTTCTTATCTCGTTCAGGAGATTTGAACTGTGTCGTGTGGAGCAGAGGGGGCTCACACAGCATCGTTACTCACGTGTTGCTAGACTACGGTAGTGTGTAGTAGTTTAGTGTTTGGTTCTGCGAGAACCATTGTGAGAAGGTTATCTCACAGCATCCGTTCTTTTACTGTGGTGAATTGTTTTGCTGAGTATCTTGGGTGTGCGATCTGTCCGGGCGATAATTGCTGTCACGTACGTAGACCTAATAGGGTCACACGCTTTTGTCCAAACTTTTCTAACTTTTGGCTCACATGAGCGTAGTTACGCGTGCCATGGCTGCTCAGTTTGAGGCAGACCCTGTATTCTTGCAAGCCAAGTCAGAAGGCGAGTCTCTGGGCCTAAAGGGGGCGGACCTAATCAGATTCGTTAAGGAAGCCAGAGCTGAAGCAGAAGAGCGCAAGATACGGGTCGAGGCAGAAAAGAGGAAAGCTGAGGCTGAAGAAAGGAGACTGCAGGCAGAAGCAGAGGAGGAGGAGGAAAGGAGATTGCAAGCTGAGGTTGAGGAAAGGAGGCTGCAAGTTGAAGCAGAGAAGGAGGAAAGAAGATTGCAAGTTGAAGCTGAGATGGAAGCTAAGAGACTCCAGCTGCAAGCTGCTGCTGCCGAACGCGAGTTTGAGTTGGAACGACTGAGAATTCAAGCGCAGTCCAATTCCAACAATAACGCTCCTTCATACTCTCGCTCCAACTCCAACAGCCCCATCCGAAAGGACAGGGTCAAAATAAAGCTGCCATTCTTTGACGACAAGGATGATTTGCAGCGTAACTGCGGACGTTTGAGCGCACTGCAAAAGTCCAACAGTGGAGAGAGGAAGATTGGGCCGCTCAACTGGGCGCACTGCTCAAGGGGAAGGCACGTGAAGTCTACTCCATGATGAGTGACGAAGACGCCGCAGATTACGACAAACTAAAGACCACCCTCATGCAGCGATTCCGTCTAACGGCAGAAGAATATCGCAAGAAATTCCGCGATGCCAAAAGACAGCATGGTGAAACGACCCAAGAATACGCCGCTAAACTGGACTTGTGGTTAGGAAGATGGGAGGAGCTGGCTGGAAAAAGCAAGACCTACGAGGACCTGCGAGACCTCATCCTCCAAGAGAAATTTTTGTCAGGGATCCCTTATGACCAGGCGCGATTTATACCTGAAAGTAAGCCACCAAATCTGGCTAAGGCCGTGGAACACGCCCTCGTCTTTGAATCCGCCAGGACAGCCGCCAGCGCCGGCCATGAACACACGAAGAAGTCCTTTGCCAAGGGCAGGCCCGAACACAAGCGGGACGATGCCAAAGAACGCCCTCGAAGGGAGGATGCAAAAGAGGGAGACTGGGTAGCGAGACCCAGAAGCCCAAAGACAGAATGCGCAAGCTAGCCTGTTTTATTTGCGGAGGTGAGCACCTCGCAAAGTACTGCACTCAGAAACATCAGGCGGCGGCAGCAGTTGCTGATAGCATTTGTCAGAAACAAGCTCCACGCGAGACTGGGAAATTATGTCCATCATGCAAGACGATCCCTTTCTCACCCGAATGCTTGGTGATGGTTGAAGGCACCAAGGTCACAGCCTTGCCGGACACGGGCTCGTCTATGACGATCGTTCGGACGGAGATTAAAGAAATTATACTAGGTAGTGGATGTCTGATACACGATTGTATTCCTTCCTCCCCCCTACCAGTCTCTCTCTCGCTCGGTTTTTATACTCAGCATATGCGCTGCTTGGTCGCAGATTAGGGGAACCCCTGATGATGGGACACCTGTCATGTAGGGACACTTTTGGGTGGAACAAAGGCTGTCCCCACAAGGCAGGTCTTCCTTTAGTCTATTGTCTGGTAGTCTCTCATTTATATGACAGTTTCTATATTGTTTTATTGATATAGGGCTGTCTAATTTTAATGACACTGTTGATTAAATAGATGTCTGATATTCAACAGCATGACATTAGACATTAGTCTTCGACTCTTAAACATCGGCTTGATATAAAACATTAACCCTTGTACCCCAAACACACACCAACACGATATAAAACATTAACCCTTGTACCCCCAAACACACACCAACATGATATAAAACATTAACCCTTGTACCCCAAAACTTACTGGTACGATATAAAACATTAACCCTTGTACCTCCACACTTATAGGAACGATATAAAACATCAACCCTTTGTAACAATATGCGTGTTTTGTAGGTTATTTAGAAGTAGACTATAAAATAGGTGCAGCACATCTTATACAGATCGGAGGTGTAGACTAAAATCCCACGCACTGCAGGACGGACATAACTGATAGGTCAGACAATAGCCGTCCCGCACTCGTGTAACTTCCTACAGAGACAACATTAACCATAAACATAGAAGCTGTAGTGCCCCACATGCCAATCACACTCACAACGACACATACAGTCCGTGGGAACTGGACAGTCAATAGTTAGGTATATAAGCTTTGGTGGGGATAGACATAGTGGGAGAGAGACTGATGAAGGTGGTTAAGTCGAAAATGGCGGCATAGAGAGCTCAGATTTAGTTTTGCTATTACGTGATTGAACTACAGTGTCTTGATGTATGTTGGAGAAAGGAGGCCTAGTGCCTGGTTAGCCAGATCAGGAGGAATAAAAGACTGAACGGCAACAAGGCATTTGTGGTCTTCTGTGTTTGTGGCCGTGATACTCTACGTGTTGACGACCTTTTTAATATTATACCTGGTGCCGATGACCCGTCCCGAGGACTCGCTCTACACAACGCTACATTGGTGGTGCCTTGACGTCGTCATATTGTTGTACCTTGTACCCCAACACTTATAGGAACGATATAAAAAATTAACCCTTGTACCTCCACACTTACTGGAACGATATAAAACATCAACCCTTGTACCCCAACACTTATAGGAACGATATAAAACATCAACCCTTGTACCCCAACACTTATAGGAACGATATAAAAAATTAACCCTTGTACCCCCACACTTACCTGTTCACCTGCAGGTCCTGGAGGTCCAGGGGGGCCGGGAGGACCAGGGGCTCCATCCACACCCTGTCACGTGACAATAGCGACAACAAGATTCATTTTGTTCTCGCTGCATAATCTCTGTCAATCACTACAGACACGTGCTCACTGGACAGGGTTGTCCCGTGACTACAAATTATCAGTCGCTACAGACAATGCAAACTGAATAGTTTCTGTCAATCACAACAGACAGTAGATGACGTGCCAGTCACAACAGACAGTAGATGACTCAATCACAACAGACAGTAGATGACTCAATCACAACAGACAGTAGATGACTCAATCACAACAGACAGTAGATGACGTGCCAATCACAACAGACGACACTCACAGGATAACCTCTGGGCCCTCGGTCACCGTCACTGCCCCTCGCGCCCTCTGACCCCTGTGACAAACACAGCAATAATCGTAGAGTTGCCTCAGAATGTCCCAAACTACGCGCCACGCGCGTCATCACACTGACTGAATATTCTCGACCAAATCCGACATCAACACAACAGAGAACGTGTGCCGTCGTCAAACTCGGCTGAAAGACGCTAGACAGGACCAAGCGTGGTCATAGCTACTGCCGTCACAGAGAGAGAGAGAAGGGGGGAATAAGAAGGCATGTCGCCTTATCACGTTGCCTGGCTCTGTAGCTTTCACATTTCAGTCATTACCCGCTGAAGAGCATTTCAGTTAGTTTTATCCACACAGGAATATCGGGGTTAGAGTTTTGTCGTTTCCTAATACGGGATGTCAGGCAGAGTTTTAGCGTATCAAGATGGGATAAGCCAGAGTTACTGTTTTCTTGTATCAACATAAGATAAGCCAGAGTTTTATCGCATGTCTCATGTGATAAATCCTTTGTCAAGAATATGAAAAACATTGTTCTTCCATAAATGTATTCTTGGTGAAAACAGAAATATGATTTTGTAAGTCCACCATAGAAATTATTGACCTTGTCACCTTTGTCACCTCTGGGGCCTATGGGACCTTGTATTCCACGCGGACCCTGTCACAGAGAGAAAGTCGGGCGTCACATTGTCAACCAAATCACATCCACAAACAAATCACTTTCACAAACTAAGCATGTTCACAATTTTTATAAACGAATCACGTTCACAAACAAATCTCATTCAAAACAAATCACGTTCAGCAACAAACCAAGCTCACGAAGATATCAAATTAACGAACAGATCAAAATAAAAGGAAAAAATTCAGAGAAACAATCAGCCAAAACATCTCAAACAATCAGTCACGTATCTAATTAAAGTTAAAGACATGCAACTCAAACATTCATTCCTTTTGCGCCCATGCAGTGACGGCTGATTGGATACAAAACGTGACTTTGTAGCAGCCGACACAGCAGCGAGTGAGGGAAGGACAGAAGGAGGCAGAAAGACAGAATCATCAGGGATCAGAGAGAGAGAGAGAGAGAGAGGCGGTGTGTGTGTGTGTGTGCATAAGTGTGAGAATATATGTACTGGGTTATATGAAGTATACATTGTGAACCTACCTATAACCAATATGATGGAATATATCTATATAGACCTATATATATATATATATAAAGCCCCTTATGTGTCCCACAAAATTTGGATTAATGGCCTTATGGCTTTTATATTGAAACTATCCTGACCCTCCTATAACCTATATGGGAGAGGGGGGATATACACATTCCCTGGGTCCGTATAACATTTGGATCCCTGTTTACAGGGCACTATATGGGAAAGGGGGGGATATACACATTCCCTGGGTCCGTATAACATCTGGGTCCCTGTTTACAGGGCACTATATGGGAGAGGGGGGATATACACATTCCCTGGGTCCGTATAACATCTGGGTCCTTGTTTACAGGGCACTATATGGGAGAGGGGGGATATACACATTCCCTGGGTCCGTATAACATCTGGGTCCCTGTTTACAGGGCACTATATGGGAGAGGGGGGATATACACATTCCCTGGGTCCGTATAACATCTGGGTCCCTGTTTACAGGGCACTAAGCAAAGCCCACTTGTAACCTCTACTAGTATCACTATGTCCCATCTATGTTTTGGGTCACTGCCCCTATAGCCCCTGGGGCCGTATGGTAAACCTATTTTCGGTCCCCACATAGGACGTCACAGGGCAGCTCCTGACTAGAATGACCACAAGTTGCTGAAACAGTCTTGTCACGGAATGGTTAGAGCGCTGGTTTTCCAGTAGATACTGACCATGACGTGGTTTCAATAGCATCATTGCCTCCCACTTTCTCACAACCCCCATTTTTAAAGCATGGTTCGGGTGAGGTGGGGGTTCGGGTAGGCCTGGTAGGAAGGGGACAGGGTGGTAGTTTGGGGGTGTGGTGGGGGGAGGATGCAGTGTATGAAATAGTGCGTAAGTCATAGCCTTGTGACTCACATACACACACAAAACAATTTTACATGTTTAAACAAAATACTATTGAGATCTGAAAGTCTAAGCGCGTGTAAATTAAACAGGACTGAGACGGTAAATGAGAAAAAGCGATGGTGGAGTCCATTTTTTGCTAACAACACGCTTGGGGGAGTTGACCTATACTTCCCTCCAGTTCACATTGACAGTGGTCTGCACATGCGCGCACAAGTGCGTTGGAAAGGCAGACTCGCGTCCTGCTCGGGCCCCGTATGCAAGACAACAGAATCGTTGGCGTCTTCATGTCATGGCGGATATTCTAGAACACGTTCCTTACATTTCCAATGCACGAAAACCGAATAACCTATTTCCCCTCATTATTTGCTAATAATTAAGTTATTCAGTTGTTCCAGAGCGAAAAGCTTATTCTAAGTCCCGAAACAGCGTTTTCAGAGACAGAAAAAAATCCACTATTCGGGTATAAAGTTTCCATGCATACGGGGCCTGGTGTGGCCCATTAGGCACCACGTATGAACCTGTATGGATCGCATCAGGGCTCGGTATTAGGGAATTTCATATGGTTTACGCCCACGTTAAAGGCAGTCTAAAATTGTGGTTTACGACCATGTAATCATAGGCAGACCTCAGTTAATGTGGTTTACGACCATGTAATCATAGGCAGACCTCAGTTAATATGGTTTACCTCCACGTCATCATAACTGGATTGACTTAACATTACCCACCGTCATCACAGACAGCTGCATGCAAAACCACGAAAACTGTAGACTTTGCGCAAAAGCTACGACTAACTTCTAGTTTCACTCAAATCTCACTTTATTTAAATCGTTGCAAACATAACCTTGACATTGTTCAAATTGCTACTATTTTTAGCTGGGTCATAAGCATCGAAATAGGCAGTAGATGGAGCTTGAAAATGTTCTCGTGAGATTTTCTGATAATCTCAATTCTTTAACAAAAATCTTTACCTGTGATAGGGCTGTGTGACCTGAAATAGGTCCCTTCATGTATCTCTACTTTTGTTAACTTGTATCATCTGAAATAAGTCCACTACTGTTCCTCTACTCCGGGTACATTGTATGATCTGAAATAAGTCCACTACTGTTCCTCTACTCCGGGTACATTGTATCATCTGAAATAAGTCCACTACTGTACCTCTACTCCGGGTACATTGTATGATCTGAAATAAGTCCATTACAGTTCCTCTACTCCGGGTACATTGTATGATCTGAAATAAGTCCACTACTGTACCTCTACTCCGGGTACATTGTATCATCTGAAATAAGTCCACTACTGTACCTCTACTCCGGGTACATTGTATGATCTGAAATAAGTCCACTACAGTTCCTCTACTCCGGGTACATTGTATGATCTGAAATAACTCCACTACTGTACCTCTACTCTGGGTACATTGTATGATCTAAAATAAGTCCACTACTGTACCTCTACTCCGGGTACATTGTATGATCTGAAATAAATCCACTACAGTTCCTCTACTCCGGGTACATTGTATGATCTGAAATAAGTCCACTACTGTACCTCTACTCCGGGTACATTGCATGATCTGAAATAAGTCCACTACTGTTCCTCTACTCCGGGTACATTGTATGATCTGAAATAAGTCCACTACAGTTCCTCTACTCCGGGTACATTGTATGATCTGAAATAAGTCCACTACTGTACCTCTACTCCGGGTACATTGTATGATCTGAAATAAGTCCACTACAGTTCCTCTACTCCGGGTGCATTGTATGATCTGAAATAAGTCCTTTACTGTACCACTACTCCCAGTACACTGTATGATCTGAAATAAGTCCCGTACTGTACCTCTATTCCGGGTGGCCCTCTTGGTCCAGGTGGGCCTTCTGGACCGGGTGGACCACGGTCCCCTTTGACCTGGAAGAAGTAAACAACAACAACAATACGCATGTTATTTACTCGCTGTCATGATGGCTTTTCAATCTAGCAACGAATAACAAAGTTTTTTTATAGGGGCTGCCAAATTGCCACATCCCTTTACCTGTCCTCACATGGACTGGCCCCTCTCTAAAAGGGTTTCTATTTAAGCTCACAGGAACCGTGATAATGGCAAGTTGTTATGGGCTGACATTTTATCGAATGACTGTGTGCAGAATACTGAGAATACATTCAGAACGAGTTGTCCTTCCAACACCGTCCCAAAGTGCGAAATCATAGCGAGATACTAAGACAGGAACCGCTTGCCTGCCAGCTCGAAATGACAGGTTGCAGAGAATGGTGAGCTTTCAGCTAGGGAAAATAAATAGACATTGCTATACGCAGACTGTTCAGTCATTACTGTAACGGTCCGTGCGCTCTCACTTTCCACTTGACTGCCTCCTCCCAGGCGCAAGGTCTGTGGTTCACACTTCGCCCAAGTCAGAAGACACCTCGTTTGAGGCAGGACGTTAGGCAGGAACCAACCACCCTCATCTTCCACTTGTCACTCGCGGTCGGCGGGTTTGCCCATGGCCGTGCAGTCGTTTGGTTCTCTTTAAAATTCGATTTGATAGTATGTTTCATTGTCTGAGGCTGACAAAACCTAAGTGACTGATGTGCTGGGACGGACAGTGTCAGTGTCAGTGTCAGTGTCAGGGTGCACGAAGTAAGTACGTACCCCTTCTGTTGACGTTCCGGGTATTCCAGGGACTCCTGACAGTCCAGGTAAACCTCTCTCACCCTGACACACAAAGAGCACACTTACACACAGAGCACGCATGTACACATAGAGTACACATACACTATATAGAACATAGGCACAAGCAGAGACAACCAATATACGTAGAGAGAATGCAGTTACATGCACAACACGTGTAAATACGCAAAGGACATATGCTGTCACAGTCAAAACATTTACTTTATTAATACCTTTCTGCAGGAGAATTAAGAAAAAAGTGAAACGAATGATTTTCCTACTTGTTATCCTCGCCTTGTCTTAACTGGCGATCTCAGCTAGTGGAGTCTTTGTATTTTTTTTAGCGTCTCCAAATATGGTGCTGTGGTTGTGTAACGCAAACTTTATTGTATGACACGGACTTTGCAGAATGACAGACTCTTGCACTATAGCAATGATTTTGTAACAAAACAGCAACTTCGAAACTGAATTTAAATTGTCGAGTAAAGAGATATTCCGGTAATAGAAGCCCTCACGTGGGAACTACACACTGTCTCACCTGTTCACCTTTAAGTCCCTGACTACCAGGTTCCCCAGGGACGCCGTCCCGACCCTGGAAACAAATCGTGACATTGACATTGAAACAGTCACGTCAGAAAAGGTGGAGGGGGGGGGGTAAGAGTGGGGACTGTCCGAGTGCCGTGAGCAGATGGGTACCTGGGACGGGAGAGGTGTGTGTGTGTGTTCGCTATCATGCGCGTTCTCGGCTGTGCATGAAGGAAGATTTTATGTGAGACTTCAGATCTTTATTATTCATTTCAGATGTTCTGTGTTTCTAGGTTTTCTCTCTCGCTCTCTCTCCCTCCCTCCCCCCAACACACACATGCAAACACACACACGCGCGCGCGCCACACACACGCACACACTCACACACACGCACACACTCACACACACGCACACACTCACACACACGAAAACACAGACACATAAAAACACAGACACACACATACACACAGTCACACACACGCACGCGCGCGCGCACACACACAATGATACCCACCTGGTCTTTTTTCATATAGATACGCGCGCACGCACTGCTGAGGGTGGGGGATAATTTGTTTCTACAATCTTAACGAAAACAGTGAATCAAGCGCTGCTCTGCATCTATTGCGGCAAAATAATCTTTCATACCCACCGCTCCGTGCAGAGACAGTCAATACCAGCCAGCCGAGACCGCGGACACCAAGGACACCGAGGAGACCGAGGTAAAAGAGACCGAGACCAAAAAGACCGAGACCAAAGAGAATGAGACCAAAGAGACCAAGACCAAAGAGACCGAGGCCAAAGAGACCGAGGCCAAAGAGACCGAGACCAAAGAGACAGAGACCAAAGAGACCGAGACCAAAGAGACCGAGACCAAAGAGACCGAGACCGAGGCCAAAGAGACCGAGGCCAAAGAGACCGAGACCAAAGAGACCAAGGCCAAAGAGACCGAGGCCAAAGAGACCGAGGCCAAAGAGACCGAGACCAAAGAGACCGAGACCAAAGAGACCGAGACCAAAGAGACTATGACCAAAGAGACCGAGACCAAAGAGACC
>SMGT01000335.1:0-14978 GCA_004794575.1 Lanistes nyassanus | reverse complement strand
AGGCCAAAGAGACCGAGGCCAAAGAGACCAAAGAGACCGAGGCCAAAGAGACCGAGGCCAAAGAGACCGAGGCCAAAGAGACCGAGGCCAAAGAGAACAAAGAGACCGAGGCCAAAGAGACCGAGGCCAAAGAGACCGAGACCAAAGAGACCGAGACCAAAGAGACCGAGGCCAAAGAGACCGAGGCCAAAGAGACCGAGACCAAAGAGACCGAGGCCAAAGAGACCGAGACCAAAGAGACCGAGACCAAAGAGACCGAGACCAAAGAGACCGAGGCCAAAGAGAGCGAGACCAAAGAGACCGAGACCAAAGAGACCGAGGCTGAGACCGACCAAACACCATACACGCAGAGTGACACCCCTACCAATGCTGTCCAAACAGTCGGTTTACATCAGGTTCTATATGCGCCACTGTGTCTGGTGCCTTTGTATTCCCATTCAGGAAGCGTTAACAAGGGCGTATTGACCAGGTCCTACCGTACCAAAACGTACAAAGGCGGTATTAGGCTCCGTTATACGTCTTTATAATTGGTATCGATGACCATGACGATGACCATGATGACATTTTGGTCATTTAGTGAAGGTCAAGCACGTAACCCACTCACAAAGGTGAGGGCTGAGTATGTCTGACGGAGCGAAGCATAGTTAACAATAAACACGTATATGACTGCTCTACTAATAAATCAGACCCACCCCCGCCACCGAACTAGGACGGATTTCGGATTTGGATTTTGTAATGGCTTTGAGAGAGAGAGAGAGAGAGAGAGAGAGCTCATAAGTCATTTTTGATAGACAGTATTAACATTACTAACGTTAACATTGTTTATATTAACATTTTTTGTAAATATTACATTGTATTTATCAAAAAATTGTTTGTATATATTAACATTGTTCGTATATATTAACATTGCTTGTATATATTAATATTGTATATATTAACATTGGTTTTATATATTAACATTGGTTGCATAACATTGTATATATTAAAACATTGTATATATTAAAACATTGTATATATTAAAACATTGTATATATTAAAACATTGTATATATTAAAAAGCGAAACTGACTGGTCTTCCGTCGTCGCCCTTCCTTCCCCTTCGGCCTTCGGGTCCTGGCGGGCCCTGAAGTTAAGAACAAGAGGTTGACGATGACAGGAATGTTTATTGTTTATGGTATCACGATGATAACGACACGGGAATGTTTACTGCTTATGATACCACGATGATAACGACACGGGAATGTTTAATGATGATAGTTTAAACTGTTAAATGATAATGATGTTTATATAAAGCTGAGAATAAACACAAAAATGATAATCAGAGGGTATGAAAATGATAAACAATGACCACAGGTTGATAGAGAAATGATAAATGAACATAGGGAGCTGTGCTATAATGTATCTTTCCGAAGGAAAATTCTTTTCTCAGCAGCAAGGTCTCCCAGATAGTCTCAGCTCGCCCTGGCATCTCTGCTGTCACTGACACTGCGCCTTCAGCAAAACCTTACTTAGGCCTCATTGCACTACACTAATCAGGACTGTTGCTTCTTTGTCATCACATTGCACACCTAGTTACACAGGTGTTTCATACGAAAAGGTCATCCTCAGCTTCATCTCCAAACCTGAAAGTATTTTATGCCCCTGTCGTAATCGTAAACATTATATATATACTGTACATAGAATGAGAGGGTTACTTTTTCCAGTGAATGCTTCTACGGCTATATTTAGTCTGGCTTCAGCAGTTCAGCACACTTTACATTTTGATTTTATCATACAGCAGTTCAAATAAATGAAAAGTAGCGAGTATCAGTCTTAAATTTCGTGTTTACAGGGCTGTTGGGATACAATTTTGATAAATTCTTTGCTATGGATCACAAGTACGAATGAGAGCGAGTGTGAGTGTGTGGATATTGACACAGTGCGCGGACGTATGCAAAGAAAATAGTCCACACGGTTTTACCTGCTGACCGTGAAGATTCCCTTTTCTTAAACACAAATGTCAGTTCAGATCATACTGCTTAAGAAATAACAAGACTACAGAACGAATGCAGCAGAGACTTTTTAAAATGATAGAGAGACCAGACAGAAATGTCGAAAGTGTTGGCTAACAAAATTAAATATTTTCTCCAACTTACCACCTACACTTATTATTATCTCACTTACCCTTACATCAATTTGTTTCGCCTAATTTGGCCCTATCTTAAATATTTTTCAGCAAATTTTTTTTCACCTAAATGTCCCCTACAGTAATTCTTTTCCTCTAACTTACCCCTACATTCAACAATTTTTGCCTATCTTACCCCTACATTATACATTTTTTTACCTAACATATCCTGACATGAAACCTTGTTCACCTTACCCCTAATACATTTTTATCTCAAATTTACCCCTACATTATACATTTTTTTACCTAACATATCCTGACATGAAACCTTGTTCACCTTACCCCTAATACATTTTTTGTCTCAAATTTACCCCTACATTATACATTTTTTACCTAACATATCCTCACATGAAACCGTGTTCACCTTACCCCTAGTACATTTTTTGTCTCAAACGTACTCCTACATTATCCTTTTTCCTCATCTAACTTAGCCGTAATGTAAATATTTTGTCACCTAATTTAGCCATACATTAAACATTTCTTTCACCTAAATTACCCCTAAATAAAACATTTTCTCATGTAACTTACCCCTACACAAAACATTTTTCTCTTTCTTTACCCCCTGCACCAAACATTTTTCTCATCCAACATTCCTCCACAAAAAGCATTAACTCGTCTATCTTGCCCGTACAATAAACATTTTCATTTTCTGACTTACCACTAAAATAAACAATTTGCTTATCTAACTTGCTCCTACAATAAAGAGTCTATGTATCTACCTTATCTCTACAACAAGTATTCTACGTATCTACCGTATATCTACAATACACATTCTATGGATCTAGCTTATCTTTACAATAACCATTCTACTTATCAAGCTTTTATCCACAATAAACATTCTATGCATCTCACCTATCTCTACAAAAACGCATTCTAGGTATCTCATTTATCTATACAATAAACATTTTACATAACTAGCTTATCTTTACAATTAATATCCTACGTGTCAAACTGATCCCTTTAATCGACATTCTACGTACCACCTTACACCTAGTCAACATTCTACGTTCCTAGCTTAAACCTAGTCAACATTCTACGTACACCTTACACCTAGTCAACATTCTACGTTCCTAGCTTAAACCTAGTCAACATTCTACGTACCACCTTACACCTAGTCAACAGTCTACGTTCCTAGCTTACACCTAGTCAACAGTCTACGTACCAGCTTACACCTAGTCAACATTCTACGTACCAGCTTACACCTAGTCAACAGTCTACGTTCCTAGCTTACACCTAGTAAACAGTCTACGTACCAGCTTACACCTCGTCAACAGTCTACGTACCACCTTACACCTAGTCAACAGTCTACGTTCCTAGCTTACACCTAGTCAACAGTCTACGTACCAGCTTACACCTAGTCAACATTCTACGTACCACCTTACACCTCGTCAACAGTCTACGTACCACCTTACACCTAGTCAACAGTCTACGTTCCTAGCTTACACCTAGTCAACATTCTACGTACCACCTTACACCTAGTCAACAGTCTACGTTCCTAGCTTACACCTAGTCAACAGTCTACGTACCAGCTTACACCTAATCAACATTCTACGTACCACCTTACACCTCGTCAACAGTCTACGTACCACCTTACACCTAGTCAACAGTCTACGTTCCTAGCTTACACCTAGTCAACATTCTACGTACCACCTTACACCTCGTCAACAGTCTACGTTCCAGCTTACACCTAGTCAACAGTCTACGTTCCTAGCTTACACCTCGTCAACAGTCTACGTTCCTAGCTTATATCTGCAATAAACTATCTTAGTACCTAGCTTGTCTCTACCAAAATAATTCTGCGTATCTAGCTTATCTCTAAAAAAATATGATACAGATATAACTTACCTTCAAGAATCATTCTACGCATCTAGCTTACTCCTACAATAAACATTCTGCGTATCTAACTTAGAAGTACAATAAACATTCTACGTATGTAGCTTGTACGCAAACATTTTCCATATCTATAGCTACAATAAACATTCTACGTATGTAGCTTGTTTGTACCAAAATATTTTCCATATCTATAACTACAATAAACATTCTACGTATGTAGCTTAACTCTAGAGTAAACATTCTACGTGTCTAGCTTACCCCTACAATAAATATTTTGTGTATATATTTCTACAATATATATGTATCAAGTTTATTCCTTAGATAAACATCAAGCGTATCAAGCTTATGTCTACAATAACATACAATCAGCAACCTAATATCTAGCTTACCTCTATGATAAACATTCTACGTATCGATTTGATCTCTACGATAAACACTCCACTTATCTGTTTTATCTGTACGATAAACATCCCACGTGTCTACTTTATCTCTACGATAAACATCCTTACCTGTGCACCAGGTGATCCTGGTGATCCTGGAGGTCCTTGAATTCCCTGAAACACAAAACGTAAGTCATGATGCAACGGCAACAAACTGCCCCAAGACTGCCACACTATGCACTAACCCCAACCCAAGACAACTGCACTACACACCAGCCCTACCACAAGACTGCCACACTATGCACTAACCATAATTGTATCAGATATTAATCTGTTACTCTCTTGGATATGTTCCTTAAGAAAGTGATGAAATACAATATATATATATATATATATGTTCCTTAAGAAGGTGATGAAGTAAAATTTATGAATGTGACGCAGTACAATATATATATGTATTTTCCTTAAGAAAGTGATGAAATAGAATTTATATATGAAAGAAAAAGTAAAGATAGAGGGGCGGAAAACAAAAAGAACGGGTAGTGTAGGAAAAACAACAAGAAGGCCTTGATGACACGCTCAGAGTCCACTGACAGGTACTTGATGACGCGCTCAGAGTCCACTGACAGGTACAAATATGAAATAGACGTTAGCACACGGGCAGAGTAAGAAGTGAATGTGTAATTTAGTGAGTGACGGAAGGAAAAGATAACTGCTGCATACCGGTGAACCATCAGCACCTGGCGCACCTGTGGCTCCCGGTGGCCCAGGTAATCCAGACGGTCCCACCGCACCCGGCACTCCAGGTAATCCAGGAAGCCCGCGCTCACCGGGCGGACCCTGCACAGAGAACAGAAACAACCTGGGGCGATAGATTTGTACGTCACAAGCAGCGGAGGACAACACTTAATTTGTCGGACAGGTGTGTAAATGATGAACAGCGGTGAACAGGATTTACTTTGTCTGACAGGTGTGTAAATGATGAGCAGCGGGTAACAGATGTGTATAGGATGAACAGCGAACAACAGACTTTTGTCTGAAAGATATGTATTTTGTAAACACATGAGGGCAAAAATAATCATTATGTAAACACTGGTGGACTTTTGGACGAGCACACGCACTCAAACAGACTCTCTCATGTTTACATGTATACAAAAAACACTCATAAATAACTAGGAAAGAGATTGAGCTAAAGGTGTACTTATGTACGTTCATGTCAGATAAATGACGGTGTACTGACACTTTCAGTGTGACGACTATATCACCCCCTTGGGTAGTGACCCAGTAGCCTTGGTTTTTATGCTACTCACCTGAGAGCGGTTTTATTCTACTCACCTGAGTGCCATTTTATTCTACTCACCCGAGTGCCGTTTTATTCTACTCACCCGAGTGCCGTTTTATTCTACTCACCCGAGTGCCGTTTTATTCTACTCACCTGAGAGCGGTTTATTTTACTCACCTGAGTGCCGTTGAAACCAGGAGGTCCTTGTGGACAGACGACACTGCATGTGGTCTGGTCCTCCTCCGTGTCCTCCTAGACCAGCCGTTGGTGGTTGCCATGGTCACCATTCAATAGAACAGCAAAATGGCGTCCATTTCATTACAAAAACATCCGCCGTTTTCTGTGGTTGCTGTATGAACCCCCGCCCCCATTTCTAGTGATTGTACGTTCGCTCTCCCTGACCTCACAATGACCGTGTTTTACACGTACTTTTATGTTCATTTCTTCGGCCTTTTCAAACAGACTCAACATTTGGTTCTGGGGGAAATATCGATCTACTTCCGCCCCTATGTCATAATTAAACACCACCACGACACACGCTGCGGGGTGGCCCAGACAGCCTTGTGTTGGTGAGAACAACAGATTATCTGCACCAGTCCAGACAAAAACAAAGTCGACGTTTTGGGCTGTACCCCTTCATCGCGAAAAGAAGGGAAAAAAGGAAACAAAACAAAACACAAAGAAAGAACCTACAGACACTGACACTTACCTGGCGTTGGTACAGAGGAGGAAGACACGACACGAAGGATAAGCAACAAAATGGCAGTGAAAATGGCGGACAAAATGGCGGTCCCAACAGGGGGTGGATGGGTTAAAAGATAATCTGTTGTTCTTACTGTTTTCACTTCAGGTAGCAATCATTTCTTCATATACTTGTTTGTTGGTTAAGCCAGAAGACTATTGTCTTTCCATACTCTAGCTAGCAAAATCTACCTCAGCTACCAAAATACTGTCTTTGGTAATAAGGCTAGACTATGACGTGGTTTCCGATATAATGATCTTTCTGTATTTTAGAGACATACTCTCTCCTGATCTCTAGTGAAGACCTCTCTCTAGTGAAATATTGCCCTTAAGACCTCTCTCTAGTGAAATACGCTGTCTCCTTGCTAGTGATGTATGCCAGAAAATGAGGGATGGGGAAGTTCCAAACTTCTCACTGTCCCGAGGGACTGATCCCTACCTCTGAAACTCACCCCCCTCCCCCACTTTTTTGGTTTTTGTTTGTTTTTTGGTCTGACAGCCACATGCTGTGGGTCTCCTATCTAGAGACACGTACTATCTGTGGGTCTCATGGCTGGCTTTATGTATCCTTGCTAGCAACATTTGGGGGATGGGTCTCATGGCCACTGGTATGTACTATGGCCTTCTGACTATAGCGACGTTTGCTATTAAATTTTTGAACGTTTGTCTGGCGACATCACTGGACATGTGCATGGGTTGCGTATCTAAGCAACATACTGTGTGGGGGTCTCTTGGTTAGAGATAGACTGTTGTGGGTCACGTGGCAAAAGCAATAGCAGAACAGGCCAGAAAATACAGTAATGGCTGACATACCAAGAATAGTTTTAGCAATTTGTTGATATGTTATAAAGGCTGAATAACATAATTTTTTAGACACGCATACACAGCAGCTCTCAGAGTTCACATGCACCATGCGCCACAAGCAGCAGATCATTGCCCTACCTTTTCTTTCTCCTCAACTTCACCAGGCTCTGGGGTTATGGGCCTTGGCACAATAGGCTGAAGAAAAGGAAAAGATGGCTACAGCACGTTTGAGGTTGAAAAGGCTGAACTGCGAACTGTAAGTGTTTAGATGACTGCCATTGGCTGGAAATGAATTTAAGTTCAGCACTTTTAGAAGACACTGAGTCCCTTTTCCGACTAGAGGAGGGACAGCGAATGTTCTAGAACTAAATGGCTGCAGGCGGAAGCTAACCATCCACCCAGAAGACACCCAACTGTAACAGCCTGATTGTAACTGTTATTGTTACTGTAACGGCAGACTGTTGCTGAGTGTACCCATCTGTAACAGCCTGACCGATTTACTGTAGCGACAGGCAGTTACTGAGCGTAGCCATGTATCGCAAAGCGGTTGACAAACTTTTACGTTTAGCGGGTCTCTCTGTTTTGACTCGGGTAGTTAGTTACTTGCGCAGGGAACGCATCAGGGCTACTCGTGTTCAAATTCGGGAAGTGCAGCCAGTGGGTGTGAGAGTATAACTGTCCCTGCTGTAACAGGAGTGTGCACCTTACCATCGATATTCGGCCTCATCAGATGGCGTTGGATCTCCAGAGGCTAACCGCTGGCGTCCGGCAAAAACCGTTGCGCCTTGGGACGACGGCATCAGCCGCACAGCCTGGCACCGGGGCCCACTGTTTGCTGCGGGGCTCAGCCACAGCGTTTGTAGCAAATTTAAGCAGCTTCACGTTCAGTTCAACGCTTATTGTTTTATCTGTTTGCAACGACCCAAGTGTTGAGCGAGAAAAGCGATAATCTGCGTGCCTGTGTCTGGGGTTTAAGGACACGATATTCTTTTAAAAATCGATGCATCATTAAAACGGACATAAGGAGTCCCTATAGAACTTTCCATGTGTCGTCTATGGAGTTTGAAAAACATATGCCTGTCACGTGCTTATGAGTGACGTCTATTCGTGACATCATGTTGGATAACGAATCAATGATCATTTCGGATCGAGAGACTGTTATAAGAAAACCTCGCTATTGATCGTTTCATGGCAAAACAAGAAAAAGTCAAGATGTGATAGAAGTTGCAGCGAATTTCCCCTGTTATTGTCAACAGTTTAATTTATGTTTTCTCACATTTGTTCTCCCGCTAACGAAAAATCCAAATAAATGGCCACTTTCGCATCTATAGGTGTCATCGCATTTGCCTCAGCTGTGACATCATGTGTCCTCAGTGTAGGCCTGTGAACAAGATGACTAACAGTGAGTTTCGCCAGTCCACAGGCTGTGACATAGGACAAGGATGTATGTGAAGTCACATGTATGCCGGCATGTCGAACCATGAGCTCCTTCATTCTACAGGGTGACTGCTGGGGTTTGTAGAAGAATTGCTTTAGGACACAACAAAATGATTGAGAAGGCACGTCCTATCATGTCACAATAGCTGTGTGATTAGTTACATGTTTGTATGACGATATATGACCTTAATGGAACATGGATTCTAAGTCAATTATTAAAAGCCCTTTGTTGTAATGGAGCCAAGGCGAACAATACGGATTATCTTTGCAAGCAGAAGCGTATAAGCATATATGTGTCAAAGCCAGCCTGGGGCTGAGTAGCAAAATGCCAGATTGCCAGTCTACACCAGAATCAGCCCTGAAACCATCCTGCCACGTGTCCCACGCTGTTCAACCTGTTCAACAATCCACCGCACCTCGGGTTTAAGTTTTATTGTGCACATGGAGTCTAGTGATCCGTGGGTTCTTGATCTGTGAAGCGTTTACGATCCAGGAAAAGCCCGATGGGTTTTATTCTTTTAGCTGGGCTGTCATCGACATTATTCTATTGGATTAGTATTTTGATTACTTTGATGTATTCTGTTAGTTGGGATTCTTGTTATCGGCATTATTCTATTGGATTAGTATTTTGATTACTTTGATGTATTCTGTTAGTTGGGATTCTTGTTATCGGCATTATTCTATTGGATTAGTATGTTGATTACTTTGACGTATTCTGTTAGTTGGGATTCTTGTTATCGGCATTATTCTATTGGATTAGTATTTTGATTACTTTGATGTATTCTGTGGCCAAATTACATCGTTAAGGTTTCTTCGCTTTGGTTTAGTCGAGATTTCGTGTCCAGCGGCCCGTAATGGACCATGTCGTTTGGTGTGTCGAACTTTGCTTAAGTTGTTAAGTTTTCTTTGTTGTCACATTATTTACACAACGCAGTCACGTGGTTCTATTTTCTTTACCTTGGTTGTATCATTAGATATTTCAGTAAGGAAGAAAAGAGTTTGGTTTGATTGCACTTATTTTCTTCTGTACATAGTTTTATTCTCTCTCTCTCTCTCACGTGTGTGCCTGCCGGCACGCTGTGTGTGTGTGTGTGTGTCCTATATTTTAGTACCTTGGAAGAATCTGCCTGCCTGAGAGTCAAAACTCATGTAAAACATTTTTTAAAATGTAAGTGTATTGCCAATTAATTCTCTGCAATTTACGACATTTCATCCTGTTCACAGACAAAACGGGTTATTAAAGTTATGGATAGAATGAAGTTACATAATATGTAAGTAAAATAATTGATTCAATGAATTAAATATATAAATATAAGAAATAAGTGAAAAAGCATGTATCAATAAACCTGTTAATATAATCTCGCAGTTGTCTATGACACATAAATTAGATAAAGGATAATCAATCAATCAATCAATCAATCAATCAATCAATCAATCAATCAATCAATCAATCAAATCTCCGGGACATACTGTTTCCTCAGGAAGCTCGTCACAAGAATCTCTGTCCGGTTTGGAAGGATCGCAGTCAATCAGCATCCACTGCAGCTCATACTGTAAGTAAACCATCACTAGACTGGTTACAGACCAGCACTAGACTGGTTACATACCATCACTACAATGGTTACAGACCATCACTACACTGGTTACATACCATCAGTAGACTGGTTACAGACCAGCACTAGACTGGTTACGTACCATCACTAGACTGGTTACAGACCAGCACTAGACTGGTTACATACCATCACTACACTGGTTACATACCATCAGTAGACTGGTTACAGACCATCACTAGACTGGTTACGTACCATCACTAGACTGGTTACATACCATCACTAGACTTGTTAGAGGCCATCACTAGAATTGTCACAGGCTATCACTAGCATTGTTACATAGCATCACTAGACTGGTTACGGAGGTCTGGTTACTACGGTATGACTCACTAAAGTGGTGGGAACAAAAGTTTTTTAAATAAGTTTCCCGTGACAGACCTGAATGTCCACGGGTGCGCATCGACCGGCTTGCACTCTGACTTATGCAAAGCCGTTGTGCATACGACAGGCTTTCCCTCAGGAACACAATTAGGAGCTCGGCAAACGGAACACGGTAAGCGATGGTAGCAAGGCAAGAATACGAACAAGGGAGACTACCAGCAAGAATACCATTATCACTTTTAGAAGATAAAGTCCCTTGATGCGACACTTCCAAACGGAAATGAGGAAAGCGTTCATTAACATGAAACTACCATTAAATGTGATTTAATTTTGGAATATTGTTTTTATCAAGCGAGCGATGGAGGGAGGCAAATTGTGGCAGAGGAACTGAGTAGCAAATTCCCGATAATAAAATCTTTGTAGGCCACTTGGCCTGAAAAAGTGAAAACCGAAAAACTTTATCAATTGAAAAAGTGGTTGAAAACTGACACAGAAAGTGTTCCACCGATTCTTCATTCTGGCTTAGTTGAAAACTTTGGGTTATGTACATTCCAGCTGTACAGCTCAGTATTTCTGTCTACTCTCCCCACATGTCCGAAACCCTAGTTGATTAACCGGTTAATTTCTAGCACACTTGTAGTGGAAACACATGTACAGTCTTCTAACGCGCTGCCAGGATGTTCACAATGAGCAGGGGTGTGTGTGTGAGTGAGTGGGTGAAAGCGTGAGAGTGTGTGGTATGTGACGTGCCAAGTGTGTGTGAGAGAGAGAGACTGTGAAAGCGTGAGAGATTGTGGTGTGTGTGTTCTTTGTTTGACAATGTCCTTTTGTTCTTATGGCTTCAAAAGGTCCCCTTCATCCCCTATTTATAACCGATGAGTAAAACCGAAACTGAATTTGTGAAACAGAAAAATGTCACCTGAAATGAAAGGGAAACATTCTGAACTTACAGGTACTGTCACGCCATCAGGTTCGCGTGTTCCCAAAACTATTTCTCCGTTGAGGTCAATGGGTCGCCGCAAGCCCACGGGCCGGGTGTCTAGCGGCCTGCAGTCTAAATACAACGTCACGCTGTCCCGTGTGACGCTAAGGTGGAGTTTCTGCCATTTGTTCCTAAATAACTGGACACAGATCAATGCAGCAACCAGCACATTAGTGAACAGACCAACACAGACACGTCACAACCAGAGGCAACGTCGCATAAACATCGCCATCTTAACAAACTTGTAACAAAATAGCGTAACAGCGACCAGCCGTTATAAAACAACCTAACCCTCCTTCAACCCAAACTCCAACCCTCCTGTAACCTTAATCCTAACTCTAGCCCTAACGAAGGTAACCCTAACCTTTTCTGGCCTCAAGACCTCAGGGCCCACCTGGACTGCCCGGACAAATGCGACAAATAGGGATTCCAGGCAAACCGGGCCCCGCGGTAAGTAGAGGACACTGATCCAGGGCGCAACTTGCCGCCCACGCAGACGTCCGACACGGTCAGGTAGAAGTTAACGGGTTGCTGTAGTCTCTTGGACTCCCCCCCCCCCAAAACCAACCACCACCTGGCCCTCTTCAGGCCACTTTTAACGCTAGTGTCTAAACGATTTTGGAAAAAAAAGTGTAGGCATCACACAGCGAGGCCATCCTCCCTGTTCCCACGCATTTGTATGCTACGTTATATAATGCACGAAAATGTTGAGTAGCAACCTTGATTCTTGTAACAGGAGGGTCGGATTCTCACCTGAGCCACGTCGGAAAAAGACACGGTCTCGAGACGGCCCAGGTAGTTAACGTAATAAAACTCCACTGCTTTTTGCTTTCCGTCCACACGTATTCCGAACTGGGGATTACCACTTATGTCTTTGATTTGGAAGAGATTCCAGACTTCTCTCCTTGTTCTTGGATGCATGCGGAAAGTGCTTACAAAAGAGAATTGCTCAGGCAAGCCATCCGGAAATACATCTCTGTCAGAAACAGAATCGTTAGGAAAACGTGTGTGATCATAAAATCTCCTTGAAAATATAAAACAAAATCAATCACACGAATCTCTCTCTCTCTCTCTCTCTCTCACACACACACACACACGAGCATAGCAAGATATACAGAAACGGTCATATACTGGTATTGAGAAAAACTGAAATTTTCACATATTTCTAGACGTACAAAAAATAGGAAAGCCGTACTCATGGAATGTCGAAAGATCACTCTTAATGAATGATATCTCACTACACTGTTAAAAAACAAGTACTGTCACAACAGAACAACTGTCAGAACACAAGTACTTTCCGTAAATACTGTCAGAAATCGAATACTGTCACAACAGAAGCATTGACTGTCAGAACTCGAGTACTGTCACAACAGAAGTAATGACTGTCAGAAATCGAATATTGTCACAACAGAACCATTGACTCTCAGACTTCGAGTACTGTCACAACAGAAGTAATGACTTGTCAGAACTCGAGTACTGACACAATAAATGTATTGACTGTCAGGTCGAGTACTGGTAAGTACTGACTGTTCAAAATGATCAACGCTGGTTTACATGAGCATTCCTATCTCCTGTTTATAGGTAAAGGTGCACCTGCAATACACAGGGCGAATGGGCCTTACGACTGCTGTTATGGCCAGAAGAGCAGATACCACATGTCACGCAAGACGGCCAGGACTCACAGCGTTCTTCGTCGTAAATTAGCCGTCGCTCCTATCCTGTACGCCACCTGAAATTCCTTTGACCCTTTGATCCTCGACACGCCTGGGACCTGTAGGAGGTCGTTCAGTCGATATCGAGATATAAAATCAAACCCTGCAACAGACCCACAGACCCACAGTCGACAGGATTAAGCTAAGAGAGAAATGTTTAAGAGGTGACTCTCATAAACTCTCCTAAACTCTCACAAACTCTCACAAACTACTAGAAACGTTTTGACAATGTTTGTTACGAACAAGACAGATGATGTACAAGAGTAGAGTTTAGTATAAGCAAGACAGCTGTTGTACAATGGTAGAGTTTGTTACAAACGAGACAGGGGATGTACAAGGTACAGTTTTTGTTGTTACAAACAAGACAGGTGATGTACAGGTGTGTCATCTGTTACCTGGAAGATCATCCTCGCCTGGTCTGACCTCAGGACATGGCTGCCGGCCCTCTTGAGGGGGCAACAATTCTGGTAGAAAGAGGTAACGGGGACAGTCATACGGGGACAATCACGCGGGGCAGTCATACGATGACGGTCACACGGGGACGGTCATATGGGGACGGTCACGCGGGGACAGTCGTGCGGGGACGGTCATATAGGGAAAGTCATACGGGGACGGTCACGTGGGGACGGTCATACGGGGACGGTCACACGGGGACAGTCACACGGGGACAGTCATACAGCAGGGAATACATCGTCAAAAGCAAAACCTCTAGGGCTCGTGTCATGCACCGAGTCCGCAACTATTCTAACCACTTGCCCAAAGATCTGTTAGTATAATATAATTTATAATCACAAAAGAAAACTTTTTAAAATAAAGCTGTTACTATACTCGGATATGTTATCAGAAAAGGTATAATTTCAATAAGATCCGTCAACCTTTAAATCTAAGTCAACCTTGCATACAGATTATCATCATCTAAGTTAAAATCCCAATCAAATTCCGTCTGACTTTTCTTTCTGACAATTGCTACACTAGAAATGGTCTGACTTTTCCTTCTGACAATTGCTACACTAGAAATGATACTCACGGCTGGCGACGCTTGTGACGAAGACAAGAAACGCTGTCAGGAATGTGGAGCTGCCGCGGGACTGCATGGCTCCTGAAATGATAGGAACATGCTGTTACAATTCACCGTGTGAAGTTCATTATTCAACCAACCCGACGTCAGATTATTTAAAAATATGATTTCTGGTTCCTTATTAAAACAAAACAAGGTCAGATTTATTTAAACAGCGATATACTGATAATTAATTGTCACGTTGATAATTGTGACACTGATAATTGTCACGTTGATAATAGTTACATTGTTAATTGTCACGTTGATAATAGTTACATTGTTAATTGTCACGTTGATAATAGTTACATTGTAAATTATTACTTTTTACTTTGAGGCTATTCATGTTCATACTTTTTATGTTGATAATCGTTATTTTGCTATCATACTTGCTACATTTGATAATTGTCATTTTGAAACTTGCAGCTTTTGATACTTTTTACGCTGGTAATTGTCACGTTGAAACTTTTATGTTGATCATATTACATCTATATTACATCGATACTTGTTGATTTTGCAAAAATGAATAAGTGACGGGTCAGAACATATGTATACTTGTGATTGAATCCAGCATAAAAGCTGGTAAATGCGGGAACTCAGGATAAATGCAAATTTCTTATCTAAATTTGTGTTTCTTTAACAATACTTACCATGACCCA
>SMGT01000334.1:18498-29171 GCA_004794575.1 Lanistes nyassanus | reverse complement strand
TCCAACACATTTTATTTTCCTGCGTACATTTTCGCCATGTCCGTCTACGTCACTTTTTTACCCCTTCTTTCCCTGCCCTTTTTCGATCCATTCCTTCTTCTGTGATATTCGCCTTCTTACGTACCATCGGTTTTTATTCACGCATTTAAGCTTTCGGTTTTATTGAATGATCCGTTCTCTGTTCACTCTCCCTTACCCTCCTTTCTCTTTTACCGCTGGTTTTCCTTTTTCTTCCCCGCCGTGATATAGCCTTAGTTGCTGGCACGGCGTTAAGCCCAAATACCTACCTACCTCTCTGAACTTGCTCTTCGCTGGAAGAAGACGCTCTCCCAGTCTCGAGCATTTCTTAATGTCCTTTACACCTTGGGTGTTTCCATGGTGTCTCTGGAGTTTCTGTGCTCTTCAGCACAAACGAGGGCTTCGCTTCGTGCATACCGGGTAGACTGGGTGCTTCTCGCAGCAGAAGCTAGCCTGTGACACTTGCACACTCAGGTGTCCATGTCGCAGGCTACCTATTGGTCTTCGCAGACGGTCCTCTTCTCAGTCTCAGCTGCGTGGGTGTGCAGGTATCAGCCCTCGCCACCCTCCGCCGCTTTGTGACATAGGAAGTGTGGTAGCCGGTCCTTGTAGGTTCAAGGTGACCGTGCCTCCACCTTCTGGTCTCCCACGGGAAGTTTCACAACTTCCAGGTGCGAGTCACCGGCAAACCCTTTCCGTTCATCCCATGCTCATGAGCTTTGCTCCTTTGACAGGGTGGTTTTCCGGTGAGGGCGGCGTTCATCTAGCGGCAGAGAACGCAAGTTTGGTCTCTCCTCCCTTTGAAGTCTGCATGCAGCTTCTTTCGCTGCCCTGACTTGCAGTGGTTTTTGCAAAGCCAGGAGTGGCGTTTGGCCGTCTCGTCTGTGCGGCCCCGCTGCTGGGAGGAAGACGAGCGTCCACCATGCGTGCATTGGCTCTTGGTCTCTTTTCTGGCCATCGTTATGGTCATGTTCAGATTCCCTCTGACTGGTCCCTGACAGTTGCACTCTTGCCCTGGTCCATGCTCCTGCCTGCTTCCACTCCAGACTTTTCAGCAGTCCAGACTGAGCTTGGGTGCGTACAGCCTCTGAGACACCTTTATGCAGTCAGACAGACTGCAAGAGATTCAATCTATTTTTCTCTCACTGTGTATCATCTTTTGTGCGGCTTGCTTCCTCCATGCCGTCTACAAAAGAAGGGGTGTCAGAGCTCTCCCTGCGTTGGCTACTGCCTGCTTAGGAGGGCCAGACGTGGACCTCCGCATTTGCTTCTTAGGTGCCCAGGCTCCTAGAAGTTATGCGGGTCGCCTACTGCCACTCAGAACATCCTTCTTTTCTCTGGATCTTTTTGCCGCCGGGAGGACGGCATTTGTGGTGGCGACTTTTTTCGTCACCCGTCGCCTCCGGTCAGTTCTGTCCTCCTAATCCTAGTAAGTATTTTGTGGTGGTATCACCCACCTCCTTTTTGTGCTACTCAGCACTTTGGGTCGTGGTACAGTATTGTGACAAGAAAATGCAAATTTCTGATCTAAATTTGTGTTTCTTTAACAGTACTTACCATGACCCATCAAAGACCCACCCTCCTCCCCGCTGATGGGTTTTTTGGCAAGAGAAAGTCAGATTGACCTTGTCAGTGAGCTGTGCGCACCGGTGGCAGGGGGTGTGCGCATGCGCGGAGGGGCCTTACCAGGGTTACCTTGGTGGGTTCTTTTTGTTTTTAAAGTGCGGTTAGGGATTGCTAAATGAGATTTTAGCACTTTGGGTCATGGTAAGTTTTGTTAAATTTAGATAAGAAATTTGCATTTTTGCAGGAACAAGCAGCAGATGTTGGGGGTACATACTCTTCAATGATATTAAAATATTACAGTGGGGAGGTGGCATATTTCTGTCGCTTTATACTTTTCTGAGGATTTTGGTCAGGATATATTGCAGTTCTAAATTTATTTCTTTATTTCCTTCTTTATTTATTGCAATAGTTGCCACCCCCCAGCATTGACTTCACTCTGCCCTCACCAACCATCGGCCTGCCAAGGTCCAGTCTGACTGTTGTCGACCCTCCCTGGATGCCACACTTCAAGACAAAAATTGAGGAGGTGACGGTGAACCAGGAGGAGACGGTATGCGCAACATCTCATCTGAAATTATTATTTGTTGACCAATTAAATCATTATTTGTTGAGCATTTAAATCAATACTTGTTGACCAATTAAGCTGCACTATGCAGACATTACTGCACAGAGGCGGGTTGCTTCAATCTCCAGTGCCAGTCAAAACTTGATTCAACCAAGGAGCCTATCCCATCCCCATAGTGTGAAATCACCGCGATGTGGAAGCACTGTCCCTTAGAATAACCTACCTACGACAGGCAGAGTACAAGCACAGACCACATGCATGGACAGCAGAGTAGAACAGAGAAATAGAGCAGAGACTGCGCAGAATCTATGGCAGGCAGGAACTGCAGCCAGGAGGAAAACACTATGAGAACAAGGACGCTGAGCCAAGCTGTTAGACAAAAAAAACGCAAGGTCAACATTTTGGGGAAAGAGCAATACTCCAAAATTTTTGTTGTTTTTGTTTGATTTTTTGGTTTGTCTTTGTGTGTGTGTGGGGGGGGGGGAGGCTTTTTGCTCAAATCTGGGACCGTAGTGATCAAGTTTAAGCTTAGAAACTGAGAAATATTCGTTTCAGCATATGGGGTATGCTAATCCTGGTCATGTTCTGTAATGCTGTGTGATACAAAGAGCTTGTCATAACACAGAGAGATATTGATGCACCTGGTAATGTGCGTCGCCATGTCACATAAAATATTGTGATTTGTTAACTAAACATTATCTGGAACCAAAATCTCTTGGAGTGGAAGCAAGAGAAACAGGTAAGACGGCAGATTTTAAAAGTATTTGTCTTTCAGAAGTCGTTGGTGACAGCCACGACAACCCGGCGCAAACAGCAGCAGGAGATGATTCGACGAGCCCTCCAGGCTGAGGAAGAACGGAAGCGTATCGGGCGAGAGAATTTCCCTATGACGACTGTACCTGTAAGCCAGCTGGCTGCATATGAGCCGGCACTGCATTCCGGCATAGAGGAGCACGAGGAAGGTACTAGATCCATTTGGAGTGCACCCCCTTTGTGATGCCCAGCTAGTAGCAACTGGATGTGCCAGCCCACCTAAGTGATCCCCAACATGATCTTTATATAGACTATCGTGTAGCTGTACTTATCTCCCATGTCTTCATGTCTGTGCAGTTGTCTTGCGCGCATATCCGTGAGTGCGTGCATGTCCGTATAAATATATATATGTTCTGTTAACAAGCTCCTGTAAAATAAATACTGCCAAGGATTAGGAATTTCATTGAGAAGAATCAGTTTTCATTAACATTTCCTGTGTGTAGGCCACGATTATTACATCAGCTGTTTAAAAACTGATAAAGTAAGGACCATCTTAGAATCATGCCTCTGTAACAGAATTTACTGTTTTCGTTGTAAATGTTTGTTTTGGTCTTGTCAAATGTTTCGAGATCATGAGAATGATTGTTGCTGTCCTGATAGACTTGTCTTTGAGTTGCTTCTGTGTGTCCAGGCTGCCTGTGCTTTTGTGTTCTGCAACATTCCTCAACAGTATTGGATAAACCTGAGTGTCTGTTTCAGTGAGAAGAGTGGTTGAGGAGAGGGATGTATTCTGTTTCCCGGGAATAATTCTTTGGCAAATAAACGCAAATGGATAGGGTTAATGGTTACAGTACCATTTAGCATAACAGGGGAAAGCACAATAGAGATGCATTTTTTTTTTTGAAGTTCCTCTTTTTTTTTTTTTTTTACCCCAAACACAAAACCAGTGATGGGTCGCAAGAGACCAGAAATTTGTTACAAAATGTAAATGCTCACTTTCCCCTGATAGATTTTCCAAGAAGATCACAGATCTCTCATGTCATAGAAGAATTGTGAAAGTAAGTGACAGTTCAGTAGCAGCATATGTAGTAACATTGATTCCACCAAAATCTTGAACTGAGATAGCAGAACACCATTGTGTTGTGTGATTGTGCATAGAGCTATGTATCGTCATTTTTGATTTGGTAGGTGTTAAGTTTACAAGTGCAACGTTTTGAGGGGTATAAAAAATTGAGTTAGTCATTCCTTGAATACATGGCTTGTAGTGCATGTCTGCCTTCCAGGTCTTAATTGTAGGACTAACTATAGCATGTTGGCATGACAACACAGCTGCAGATTGGTTGCAAGGCATGTACATGTAGTATGCATCAGCCACCTGTGTTCCAACCAGCCGCTGACATTAGGCAGTTACAGAGGTGTGAGAAAGAGAAATCTGTGGTACATGCAGGATTTAGTTTTTATTTCTAATAAGCGTGTGTGTGTGCGTGTGTGTATGTGTTTGCATGCATGTGTTCATGGTCACACATGTCTGTGCATGTGTGTGTGTGTGTGTGCATGTATGTGTTCATGATCACACATCTGTGCGTGTGTGTGTGTGAGAGAGAGAGAAATTGAGAGAATAAGAGAGATTAAGCGAGTGAAAGAGTGAAGAAAGAGAGAGATCCAGTAACCGAAACTGATTAGGGTGAGTAGCAAGCGGATGAATGAGAGATGAAAAGGCAACACAAAGGTCATCAATTTTCTATCCAATTATGTTGAGGGATGTGCTTCCTTTGTACATTTGATGTATTCATGTTTGTGTTACACTGAGATGTAAATTGTGCAAGGGTTTTTGTTTTTCTTTAAACCCAGGAAATGCCTGTATAGAAGCTAGAAAAACCAGGAGCTATGTACAGAAGATAATTTCTGCGTAGTTTTTGTTTCTAGTGGAAGCTGTTAACATGTAGAGATGTAGGTTATCAAGGGGGTGGGGGTGTGAGTGTATGCTGGCAAAAAGACTGCCTGTGTTTATTGCTCATTTAGTTTGTAGAAGGTTTTAAAAAAATTCCAGCTTTGATTAAGTGTAGGCCAGGATAGATGAATCTGCCCAGCTGTGTGCTTTTATTTATTTTTGGTGGTAAATGATATTGTAGCTTATTTAGCAAAATTAGTAGAAAAAGGAGATAGATACAATTAGCAGAATATGTATTTAGCAGTTATTGAAGGTTTTCCTCTTGTTGCATTGTTGAATAATGTCATTATTAGTCACATTTTAACAATTAGCAGAAAATAAGACAGAATTACAGAGAGTGAGAGAATGAGTGAGAGTAAAAAGATCAAGGGAAAGTGAGAGAGTTTCTGTGTTGTTAACATGTGATGCTCCAGACAAAATGAGTCTTAATTTACTCGGGCGATTTTGAGCTAGAGCCCCAAAATGCTGTGAGGGTGGCAGGTTGTTGAGAATGCCGTGGTTGTGGTGTACCATATTTAAAGCCTTGTAACTCGGTGACTGATGTTCGGGTCTGAAGACAGTTTTCACCATTAGAAAGGGCAAAAAATTATTTTTAAAAAACCCAACTAAAATCAGCCCGAAATCCAAAGTCTTTGGAAGAGAACTTAGACTCGTTTCATGTTGGAGTGACACACTTAGAACATGTATGTTCTGTAATTTGCATTTTTATAAATGTATGTATATCTAACCCATGTCTAGCAGGTAACGTTTCTCTGGCATATTTGTTTGAGGTGTATTTTGTGAGTGTAACCATTTCCTAACATGTGACACTGACTGCAGTTTTGCCCTAAACGTAAGTGAGGCACAGAAGGCACAGACCTGTTGCTGTTCTGTGCTCTTCGTCTCATATTTTCCATCATTTACAGTTTGGGCAAGAACTGACCCTTGCTTATGTATTGTGCACTTGCTTTTACCATCTAGCAACTCAAGAGGAGTTAAACTTGGCTGCTCGGCGTGTCTCACTCGCTCCGATCAATCGTGCTAATATCCAAAGTCGTAGCATGTCTTGGCGAAACGGTAGCTTGCACTGGGGCAGGATTGGAACTGAAGGTACTATGTCTTGATGGACTCGACTGAGTAACTGTGTGTTGTTTTGGCTTGTGGAATGTGCTGCATGAGATGGCGATCTTGGTTTTGGTTGTGCATGTTGCATGTTGTTCCAGCTCTCGCGACCGTAGGAGAGCCAGACTCTGAGGTAGAGATACATGTAGCATAGGAAAGTCTTAACATATTTTACATTTGTTGAGGAGTAGAAGGTAGAAAACTGTATTTACAAAATACGTTGCCAACTGCATGTGTTCTTTAAAATCTGTGCCATTGCAAAGCATCTTGATTTTATTTCTTGTTTAAAAATTTAATCTGTTGATTATCATAGGGAAGTCACTGATGGGTTTACGTGTGCTTTGAGTTATGCTGTGATTGGATATGAGGACAGAGAGGAATCTAAGATGTGGGCTTGCAGGATTCCAGCAAAACTTTCGATATAGGTGCATAAATTTCAGTTCAGGGTGGGCATGGGCCCAGCAGGATAATGAGGTCACTGCAGAACCAGCAGGGCACTGCAGGGGGGAAATAAACATCGAGTAGCCTTTTCACATGGGCCTAATCTACTGAAGCTTTGGGTAAGTTTGCTGAAGTTTGGATGTCCTGAAGAGACAAAAGAGAGGCATCGCGAAGTGGGTGAGCTGGGCTCAGTGCTTTGCTGGTTGTGCAGTGTGAAGTCTGAAGCTGACGTGCTTTGTCTGTGACGCATGCCCTGGCGGGTTGGAGATGGGTAACTGTTTTGTACAGAGTTGTGGAAATTTGCTGGGCCTTTTTTTTATATAAAATCCTAGATTCCTCTCTTTAAGGACCAACAGAAAACTGTTTTATGGGATGAAGGCAAATTGAAAAAACATATTTTATTTGGATCCGTTTATTTCAACATCTTTCTAGCTTTGTGTGTGTGTGTTGGGGGTGGCGTTGGGTGGGGGTGGGAGATCAAATTTCAGTTTCTTTAAACAAATAGTCTAAATCATTCATAAACCAACCGTTTGAGTATTGCTGTAATTTTTTGTTTGAAGACCATCGCTTTAAAGCTCTGGAAACAGACATAAATGCACAAGAAGGAAATTTGCTTCCTTGACAAGCTTTCAGGAAAAGATTACAAACTTTTATATTTTAGTTAACTTGCCAGTGCATTGTAGTTATACCTCAGTCCTTGAGGTGTTTACTTCTCAATCATAGCATGTGCATTCAAGTTTTTTGTTTGTGGATGTGTGCTTTTTCCCGTATATTTCAAAATAAGGACTTTTATCTGGTACAGAGCACTTTTTGGGTGTTCAGCTTTCAACATGGGTTGTTTGTTTTTTTTGGTGGTTGTTTTGATTTTATTTTTTCAAATCAAATCTTTAGCAGTTCTTGAATGTCCATTGTAATCGCAGTTCTGTGGAGTTGTTTGCTGGGATGTAGATGATATTAGTTTCACTTCTTTGGCTTGTAGGCTTAGTTATTCACCTCTGATTCTGCTGCACTTGGTTGTACAGGGATGAGTACTGTTCTTCCACAATAAATCAGGGTTGTTCCTTTTGTCTGACTATGGAAGGCAGATCGCGCTGTCTCCTTGTGTCAGATTTTGTTCCTCTGTTCTGTGGGTCTAGAGTTGTTCCCACAGATGACTTTCTCAAGACTAAATGCAGCACATGATGATGATTCGTTATTTATTCATCAGTAAGCCAGATTTTTTTTCCTGGCTGTACATTATACTAAACTACTTCCATGCATGAACACGTGTAAGCTGGCAGTTAAGTGGCACTTCCTTGAAAGTAGATGCAGCATATTTGTTCTTATCTTTACCAGTGCTTGTTGTTGAGAGCCTGTATAGCTCAGTGGTACGCCTTGGGATTAGAACGTTGAAGGTTGGGGGTTTGAATTGAGGAGGGACAAAGGATTATATCCTGGAGATAACCATTGCACAGACTCCATCAGTGGTCATACCCAGAACATGAAGCTGCCTGTCTGCACTGGCCATCTTACACATCAGTTTGTGGCTATTTCAGTGCATATGATGAAGTATTTCGACTTAAGTCCCCATCCCTCTAGCTTCCCTTTTAAAAGAGTGAAGCTTGTTAGTTTAAAATCACTGTCATCCTGCATGCACAACAGACCCTTAGTCTTATCTTTTTAGTGACCCCCACCTTTCTAAGGTATTGGGTGCTGCAGTGTTCAGGGAAGAAGAAACATGTATCTTAATTAAACTAGCTGCACAACAGCAGTGTTTCAGAATGGCACAAATTCAACCTCTGGTCTCAGTTGTAACAGCATTCATGTAATGGCTGCCTGGGTGGTTTTGGTAATTTGTTTACACTTGCATTAGATATCTGCTTATTTAAGTAGGTGTGAGAGTGTTGTCTGCATTTCAAAGATGAACTTTTGGCTTGTTAATGTTCTTCACTAGGCTGCATGGCTTGCTATTTGTTGTTCATTTTCTGAGTAGGTTTATTCTTATCTTCACTGTAGTCTTTAACTGTTTCAGGTTGGGTTTATCTGTTAGTAAACCAGAAAGCATTTCATGTGTTAACTGTATGGTAGGGGTGGGAATGGGGGCAAAATTAAACAAACGTAAAGGTGTATGAAGTACCTTCTTGTCCAGACAATAAATAACGAAAGAAAGAAAGAGAACAAGAAAGAAAGAAAGAATTAAAAAGAGATTTTAAAATGAGAACTACCAGACCAGTGACTAACACACTTCAAGTCATTGATCTGATGTTTTACTGGCATTTTAAGGTTCATGCAGGTGATGGTGGAGTGTTAACAGCTTACAATCTCAAGGTCATAGAATTGTAAACTGAAACACAGGTTCATTAGGACTTTTACTTGCAGCTTCCCTTTGTGGCAAGAAATTCAGTTTGACAGCCCAGTAAGGGACACAACCACTGCTTGTGTCTGTGACATGAGTGTCATACATCATGGCATCAGCATAGGGCATCGCTATTTGATGATATTGGAATCGGTGTTGTGCAGCTGTCTGTGTAATCCATTAGCCTCAGAACCCAGAACAGTTTCAGAAAGCAAACTTAAAAAGTTTGTACTTTTTCTATTGAATGTATGCAACTGAGAAAATCTCCCCTCTTTTGGGTTTTTTTTTCAGACAAGGTTAAGATAATGTATGGGAAATTGTACTAACATTTATGTGTAGGGTAGGGCTGTAACATTAAACTAACATGATACGTAAAGGTAGAGCTAAATAGCATGTAGAAATGGTTTGGCACTAGGATCAGAAACGGGGACAATATTCCACTGCAAACGAGGCCATCCATCAGCAACACCAGAAAAAAGACCACAATAAGCTAACATGGATTTGACACCACGCCACACCACATCATGCCACGCCACACCTCCAATCCAGAACACGGTCACAGGGCCCTTCCCCCAGATCCCGTCTCCCAAATTCTTTCTCCCCTCCCCCAGTGCAAAATCACTGAAATGGGTGAACATTTTCCATCCAGAATCATCGATTTGGCCAGATTAGGCCTGTGTAATAACCAGTAATGTGCAGCAAGGACTTGGGCTTGATAGGCAGACCAGATTTAGAACAGCTGTAGGATTCACAGGCATACTAGGTTCACGACAGACCGGAGAATTTAGGAAAATATGCATTATAGAAGTAGTGTGGTATGGTGCATTTGGGTTGAGCTGTTGGAGATTTTCTTATTGGACAAAGTGAAAATATTATGTTGAGGTAGCAGAAAATAAATTGAGTGCCTGATGACAGTACACATGTTCTTTTTGATGTAATGAATGCAGCGTGTTGGATATGACATTAGGTTGCAGTTGTATCCAGTCTGTTGATGTGACCAGTGGTACTGGTGGCAAGCCGTTGTAGATTCGTTAAAGTACCTTGGTACTGACAACATGGGCAGCTTGCCGTTAGTGGACATGCTAGCAGTATCTTTTTCCTGCTTCTCCAGCCTCACCACTATTGCTATTCAAAGCAGTTTGACCAACCATGACCACATGGTGTCATATTTTTATTTTGGTCTTTTCTGAGTGTCCAGACTTAAGGTTCACTGTCTTATTCTGGACTGGAGTACCCTCTGTTTTGTTCTCAGTATAACTGTCTGCATAAGAATTGTCTTCTTTTTTAAAGTGCATAATTTAATGGAGGAGGGGGATGTTCATGAGATATTTGTACCTAGATTTTAAACATTATTTTTGAAGGCTTCATGTCGATCGCATTTGTGGATCCAAATTGTATTCCACTAGGAGTGGGATTGGGTGAAGGAAATTAAATGTGACTCATCCATATTAAGCCCTGTACCAGGAAGGCCCTAGTTGAGAGTTTACAGATGCCCTTTTTTTGCACTTGTTATGAGGAATCTGTGACCTGCATGTCTACTTCCATCTTGAATAGTACATTTCTAGTTTAGAAACGAGCAACAAAGCATGCCGATAAAGCAAATACAACAAAGGCATAAGGATGATAGTGAAAGGTGGGGTTGTGTGATCAGCAACATCTTCATCTTTTGAAAGCTTCATACTTGCTGTACACCATTGCGTCTGATGTGCTACTGTCCTCATCATCTTTTGTCCGTCAAGGGGAGGAGGAAAGGGCAGATCACTCTCATCATCTGCAGACAGCCCAGGCTTTCTTCCCATCATGCGTCTGCGCTGCCGTACTGCCAGTGCTGCACTTGCTGGATGATCATGATGTCAATTCTGAGGGGGTCTCGGGTAAGTCGTACATCTACTTTGTGATATCATTTGGGGGAGGTGGGTCTCGGGTAAGGCATACATTTACTT
>SMGT01000333.1:17796-29197 GCA_004794575.1 Lanistes nyassanus | reverse complement strand
GTTGTTATTTGAAGCTCTTGAAGGCAGGAGAATCTCACTATGGTACTTGTTAAAGACATGCGAGCTGGGCAACGCTTCATCAGCATATTTGTCAAACACAATCACCGGAATTTTTCCCTGTTAATTTGGTGAGTGTAGGTGACCACAAATGAATATGCAGAGAGTATGGAACTCTATAACTTACTTAAGTATTGTGGATATCGATGTGAAATGAATGCCAGCAAATCCCGAAGTTCTTCAGCCACGGTGTCCTGATTAAAAACTTTTATTTCAAATCCTTTTAACGGCAAGGCCTGTTTGAAGATGGTCAAGTCTAAGTCATGACTGGCGTTCGACTGCTGGCTCAAGATGATGTGTAGCTCCGCTTCAAGACGTCGATTTAAGGCTATAGCTTGAGTCCAGTCGTCACTGGTCGCTCTTTGGTGCCCTGCCGGTACAATACGTCCAAGGAAATACAAAGCTATCAGTCTGAGGCGGGGACATCCCGAACTCAGCTTCGCCAACATTTCATCACTCAGATGTTCATCTGATATCTCCAGAGTCTGCAGGTAGCAAAACGTAAGACTGTGTTGATACGGGTCAGACGAGCTGGAGTAGAAAGACTGTGTTGATACGGGTCAGACGAGCTGGAGCAGATGGTCTCAAAAGATTCACCAAGCACAAACGCTTGAGGTTTCCTCTTTGAAGTTTCCTGTGGGGAATTACGGACGACAACAGCTGTTTGCACTCCACATTGGTAGACAGGTAAAAAAATGTCAATAATATTTCCTCCAACATACCTTTTTGTGTTCTGAGAAATTTGCATAATCCTTGCAAAACCAAGTTTGTTGCCTGAGAACAGTGTCGAATAGCCTTAAAACCAGAACATGTAAACTTCTTTATTTTGAAGTCCTCGGGAAGAGCCTGTAGAAACTTATCCAATTTCTTGGCAGTGTCAGCCGCCCTGGATATAATCTGTTCGCCACGGGCAACAACCAGTTTGATTACGAATTCTTCTATATTATAATATAACCCTGGGCCATCGTCACCGAAGAAAGTGAGAGTTTTGCCATAATCCCAGTCATCTTGAATTCTAACCTCGAACCCATGTACCTAGCTCGAGGTTTCAAAATGTTATCGAGAGGTTAAACAACATCCCTATTGTACATCAGGAAAAATGGAGAAAACTCCGTGCTCTCACTTACACTGAACCCAACTGCTGCAAGTGTCTGATTCAAATGCAAATCCCACGTGGACACATCATCCTGCACTTTCTTTGACATTATGTCATGCAGAGTGCGGTGAAATCTCTCTACCTTTGCATTAGACTGAGGGTGATAAAAACTGGTGGTAATGTGATGTACATTTAGTTTGTCGGTGACTTCCTTAATAACCTTGTTGACGTTCTCGGTACCGTTGTCTGTGACTAACTGCAATGGACATCCATGTCTGGGAAAGATTTCTTCACATATTAACTGAGCTATCGTCTGGGCTGTTTTATCGGGGTCTGCCAAAGCTTCTGGCCATCCGCTAAAGTGATCCACAAAGCTAACATTGTATATGTTTCCTGATAGTGTTCGGGGATAGGGACCTGACACATCCATACTGACCTTAGCAAAGGGATATGGGGGAATGTCCATCTCTTGAAGTGGAGGTTTTGTTTTGCTGGTGGAACGTGACTGACATGTGACGCAACGATTAACATATTCTAAAATCTCTCGGCTCATTTCAGGCCAGTAATATTTCTGCTTGATGGTTCTGTGAGTTTTATAAACTCTCATGTGACCATTTTCATCATGATACTGTTGTAGAACAAGTGCTCTGAGATGTGACGGTATGTATAACCTGATTAGCGGGTCATCATCCGGGAAAGAAATAAAGTGTAACACTCCATCAATGACGACATGTCTCTTCCTAAGTGTCGGCCACTTGTCTGCATCTTCTAATTTCGCTAGTGTTTCGATGCTGGTGCTGTCTTTTGCTTGCTCTTCCTTCATGTTAAAGTCAAAAAGTTTCAAGTCTGACCTCTTGGGGACTTCAGGTGCAGGTTCTTCACAACTGACAAATTCCTTGAGGTTGATTTTGTTGGAATTGATTGCGTCTATCTGTAAGGCATTATCGTTGACCTCTACTTTTTCATCAGCGTCTGAATTAACCTCATGTGAACCGTCTGGCACGCGGGATAGCAGGTCTGCTAACACATTGTTTGGACCAGGTACGTAGTCTATCTTGCAGTTATAACCAGCTATGTTGAGAGCCCACATCTGAATCTTCTTGTTCTGCATTGGGGAATCTAACAAATACTTGAGTGGTTTGTGATCTGTTTTGACTGTGAACCTAGCGTTATGCAAGTAGTGATCGAGTTTCTGCAAAGCATAATAAATGGCGTATGCTTCTTTCTCTATTATGGACCATCTGGTTTGCGTATCGCTGAGTTTGTGGGAAAGAAAACACAACGGTTTCTCTTCTTCTTGTCCATCTTCTCCTGGAACTAACTGCGTTAAGCATGCACCTATGCATGTATCACTGGCGTCTGTGTAGACTGTGTAGGGTTTCTGGGTGTCTGGATACGCTAACAGTGGCACAACTGACAAACTGTCTTTCAAAAACTGGAATGCGCCCTCACACCTTTCAGTCCAGTGGAACCTGGTGAATTTCTTTGTTAGGGCAATAATGGGTTCCGCTATTTTTGAAAAGTTTGGGACAAATCTTCTATAATAACTGATCATCCCTACAAAACTTCTGACCTCACGAACGCATGTGGGTCGAGCCATTGTTCTGATCGCTTTCACCTTGTTTTGATCTGGCTTGACACCTTCCCTGCTGATGACAAAACCTAGATATTCTGTTTCTGTTTGGAGAAATTTACATTTTTCAAGTTTGATCTTGAAGTTATGCTCTCTCAATCTGTCGAAAACTTCCTGAACGTGTCTCAGGTGGTCTTCTAGTGTTTGGGAAAATATGAGTATGTCGTCTATGTATGCTATGGCGAACTGCTGTAACCCTCCTAACACAAGTGTTCATCAGCTCCATAAAAATTCCTGGTGCGTTTTGCAACCCAAATGGCAAGACTGTAAATTGAAACAAACCTCTGTGGCATGCAAATGTTGTCTTCTCCATATCCTTCTCTTCCATGGCTACCTGCCAGTATCCAGATTTCAAATCTAACGTGGTTAAATACATGGCTTTCCCTAACGGTGCTAATATGTCGTCAATACGGGGGAGGGGGTAGGAGAGCGGTTTTGTGATCTGATTCAGTTTGCGGAAGTCTACACAAAATCTTGTTGATCCATCTTTCTTAGAGACGATCACAACGGGAAAACTCCAGCTCGCAACTGATCTCTCTATCACTCCAGCCTTTAGCATGTCATCTACGGCTTTGTCAATCGTGTCTCGATTGTTCAGCGGGGTGCGGTAAGGTTTCAACTTTATCGGGGGATGATTATCTGTCTCTATCGTCACTTTTCTTGTCTCAGTTTTTCCCAGATCTAAATCGCTACGTGCGATGCTGTCTTGGGGGGGGGGGGGTAGCTTACCTCGCCCTGGAGTGTTGCTGAATGAGCTGATCATGTTGGCTGTTTCCAGTTCAAGGACCACGTTTTGTAGAATGACTGTGGCGAGCCCGGAGCACGGGCTGACCAGGTGCACGAGGGCTTGGTCGTGAGGCACACCTGCCTCTCTTTTCTCATCTAGGGTGCCCTGGTTGAAGACCTTCACAGAAAGACCTTTTAAGGGCATGGCCGGCATGAGGATATGGATGTCAAGATCCTCGCTGTGGTTTATTGGGTTGTTCATTGCTGAGGTGTTCTGTTGTAATCTCCAACTCTTGCAGGTAGGAGAATCGCACTATGGTGCGTGTTAAACACATACGAGCTGGGCAACGCAACGCTTCATCGACATATTTGTCAAACACAATCGCCGGAATCTTTCCCTCTTCACTTTGCGAACTGTGGGGACGACGGCGGCCAAAAGTTGTTGGGTGTAAAAACTGTTAGACAGGTCAAAGGACGTGAATAATATTTCCTCCAGGACACCTTTTTGCGGGCTCAGAAACCTGCACAATCCTTGGATAAGCAGTCCTACTGCCCATCGATAGCGCCGCAAAGCTTTGAACCCCGAGCACGAGAAGCGCTTGAATTGGAGGTCGTTAGGCATATAACGCCTCCACGCGTCACACGCATTCGTTCGACAACACACCTCGATGACAACGACAAAGTTTATTAAGAAGAAAACTGAATTGGCGGAGGCACGGCGGTTCGTCTAAACTGCTACTCTTCTAATCTCGATAGTCTAGTGGTTTTTCCTTTTCTCTTGTTGCGAATTCTAGTGCTTTATGCAGTCCATCTTAGTCCCATCCTATTGGCGTGATCTGGGAATGTCGTGCGGGTGACCGTCGTAATACAGAGCTGGTCACCTCAACGCACAGTTTAAGCAGTATGTCCTTCCATTTCTTCACTGCTGCCCAGCCATACGTCACCGCCTGCGTTCTGAAGGCGAGCAAACTTGCGCCATGAGGGCATTCGGGCCGGTTTCTTCTAAAGTTCCTTCATGCTTTTTGGTCGTCTTCCTAGGTCGTCTATCCTTAAGTCGTCGGCAGGCCCGCATATATTGGAGTGAGAGGCATCCGAAATATTCTAAGGAGCCTCCCTCATTAGCGAGTCTCTCGTCAGCACTAGCGGTCAGCTACCTTCTGACAGCCAGATTTACGTTGCTCAACTTTGTCATCCAGGGTGCGCTGGTTGCAGACCTTCACAGACAGACCTTTTAAAGGCATGGCCGGCATGAAGGTGTAGATGTCAATCGCGGAATCTTTCCCTCTTAGTTTTGCGAACTCTTGGGACGACTGAGTCCCTTCAACATCTCGTTGCTAAGATTCTCTGTTGTTATTTGAAGCTCTTGAAGGCAGGAGAATCTCACTATGGTACTTGTTAAAGACATGCGAGCTGGGCAACGCTTCATCAGCATATTTGTCAAAAACAATCGCCGGAATTTTTCCCTGTTAATTTTCCGAACTGTGGTGACGACTAAGTCCCTTGAGCATCTCGTTGCTGAGATGCTCCGTCATAATGTCCAGTTCCCTGAGGCAGGAGAGTCTTTGTAATGTTCTTGTAACAGCCATGCGAGCTGGGCAATCCTTGCCCAGCATGTTTGTTATGTCCAGTCGCCGGAATTTCTCCCTCTTTGTTTTGCGAACTCTTGGGACGACAGGGGCCAAAAGTTGTTGGATGTAAAGCCTGTTAGACAGGTCAAACGCTTGAGAGCGGAGCTGAGTCCCTTGAGCATCTCGTTGCTGAGATTCTCCGTCGTAATTTCCAGTTCCTGAAGGCAGGAGAATCTTAGTATTGTTCGTGTTACGGACATGCGAGCTGGGCAATCCTTGGTTAGCATGTTTGTTAAACACAATCGCGGAATCTTTCCCTCTTAGTTTTGCGAACTCTTGGGACGACTGAGTCCCTTCAACATCTCGTTGCTAAGATGCTCTGTTGTTATTTGAAGCTCTTGAAGGCAGGAGAATCTCACTATGGTACTTGTTAAAGACAAGCAAGCTGGGCAACGCTTCATCAGCATATTTGTCAAACACAATCACTGGAATTTTTCCCTGTTAATTTGGTGAGTGTAGGTGATCACAAATGAATATGCAGAGAGTATGGAACTCTATAACTTAAGTATTGTGGATATCGATGTGAAATGAATGCCAGCAAATCCCGAAGTTCTTCAGCCACGGTGTCCTCATTAAAAACTTTTATTTCAAATCCTTTTAACAGCAAGGCCTGTTTGAAGATGGTCAAGTCTAAGTCATGACTGGCGTTCGACTGCTGGTTCAAGATGATGTGTAGCTCCGCTTCAAGACGTCGATTTAAGGCCACGTGTGGCCATTTCGACCGACGGAAGTAGAAGGAAGTAGACCTGGCGAGCCGCTACATTTAACCACGTTTGGCAAGCCGAAACTGTTTCCAAAACTCATTTAGACAGTGCAGGGGAAACAACCGATGATAGAGGTTTACAATGATACAAGGTTTACTTCCCTTATACCGCTAAAAGCGTCGCTGCAAATTTTGGAATTCGTCGTAAGTTTGTTGACACAGCGGCCTCTTATCTCATTTACGTCGTCGTACGTTAACCAACCCCATGGGGTCCAAAGAGTTAAACGGTCCTGGGACATTGTAGAACTAAGAACATTCTTCACCAGCTTCATCTTGGTGAAAGATCGTTCTGCAGAAGCAACAGTAACAGGAATGCAGCAAAAAAATTTGAAGAGATGTTACGAGATTCGGGAATGCTTCAGTCAAATTTGTAGTGGCAATCCGATTTAGCAACTGAAGTGGGCCAAGTGCTAGTTCACCAAAGTTTGCAACGTGGAAAGTTTTCAAATTTAAAAGTTCTGTCAGCAGTTCATCAGCCGCTACATCGTTCTGGTAAATTCAGAAAACTTTGTTACTTCTCTGGTAATCTCGTCGCTTGACATTTGCAGATACTGCCAAAAAGATCCTGAAGCGTTGGTAGATTGACTCAACAGCCTTGTTTCGAACTGTCAGTCCACACATCACGGAATCAATCATTGTATTATAAACAGAACAGCGAAAAATAGTTTCAGCGTCAGCCTCTGCAGTGCTTTCGATGGAGTCTTTGACTTCAGGTTCAAATTTCCTCTTAGCGCCTCGCTTGCATGGAATGTCTGTGCTAATGCTCATTGCAGTGGCGACAGTCTTCGCCTCACAAAGAACCCTTGGCCAATCATTTCGAACATTTTGACGTTCAGCAAGCAGACAACCTGAGAAATAACAAATGATGTAGCCCAAAGTGCAAGTTCAAATCCAAGATTTTCCATTTTTTTCTCTTCGTTTGCCATCTCTCTGCATCCCAAAAAACATCATCCATTTCACTATCACTGCCAGACAAAGCATCAAAGTAAACCTCATTCTCAAATGCTTTCAACTTTTCATCCCAGTCAGTCCTTATCATTATCTGACAAAGATGGACAACAGTCGATGTCTTCGTATCTGCCACAATCAAATTTTGACAGTTTAGAAAAAGTTGGATGATAATCACTTTCATCAGTTTCAGCATCTTCTTCTTCATTGTGTCCTATGACAGGATCTATCGCCACTTTGTTTGACAGAAAAGAACATGCGATTTCTTCTTCGCAAGCTAACATAGTCTCTGATACCTTTTTGCGAATTCGCCTATTATTTGTTCATTGTGACATTTCTGTCACTCTTGTAAAAAAAAGATACTGACAAATATGGTTTGCTGTACCTTAGTTTTTTTTAAACTGCAACTAGTTATACATAACAAGGAAAGGCAATCTGAAATCTCAGAATTACCAGGTGTACTGAAAAGCGGAATACACCTAGGCTAAAGTGTTAACTGTTCTCGTAAACAAAGATTTAAAACAATATGATGTACAGTATGATTACCTTTAGTAAAAGCAGCATAGAAAATTTCAGAACTATACCTTGTTTGTGCCCAAAGGAGTAGGAATTTGAATGCAACAAACTGGCATCAAAATGGTAAACGGAGAAAAACGTAAAAGAAAAGAAAACATGCACCTTACTTGAAACCAAGAAATCTGAAAGACCCAGATGATGACTTGAATGGATAAACAATGTAGCAGTAACATATCCACAGGCTCCCAGCCAGTTCAGCATAATTTTGTTGATGTTGTGGGTCCTCATCCATTCATAGTGATTCAGTACACCAGTGTCCAAAAGTCGCCAACAAAGATGACATAGGAGAATGCCCAAAGCCACTACAAAATAAAAAGCTGCCCTCTAGGCACAGCAATGTTGTCTCAATTTACAGTTAAAAGTGTTAGTGGTGTCCAGCACCATACACATTCCCATCTCTCCTTTCTTCCTGTCTGATTTGGAGATGGTGCTGTGTGGCAACCTGCTTTCGGCGTTCACATGACTCGGTAGTGCTGACAGAATCTGCCTTGCTGATGCGGCGCTGGTCCTTTTTTCCCAGGATTTCCACAGTGATGTAGGAAATGTCAACATACATCTTATTCATCACAGACGCAAGTTCATGTGCACCTTCATTGAAGGCTGACACAGCTCTTGCTACGCTCCCTTGGAAACATCTAATGCCCAAGCTGTCTTAGGGCACCGAAGCCAAATGGTGGAGTTCAGGCACTCATTGGTGTTTTGAGTGCCTCCATGGGTCATCCTGCTATGAAGGGCCTCATCTGACATTCTCCTGTAAACTGGAATGAGCTTGTGGGCCACAGAGGTTGTCAGGAAGGTGTGCGATGGATGCTGACTGTGGGTAGGTGGTGGTTCTGCGCGAGCTAAAGCCTGCTGGTAAAAGCACCAGCTGTCCTTTCCTTTGTGGCACTGGTGATGCTGGGGGTCCTTGTCTGTGGACATTGAATGGAACAGGCCTGCCCACACAGCAGATCTCATCCTCCTGACATCTGGAAGGTTGTGCATGATGGCACCTCGGTAGAACTTCTGGAGACTTTCGCACTTCGCAGCAGTCAAACGGCCTACACCTTTCCCACCCAAACGATCCTCCTTGGCCAGCTTTCTGAGTGCAGTCCCCAGACGCTTGTGTGCATGGTTGACACACTCCAGCTTGGAGATGGCTATGTCCTCACCATAGGGCTTCAGGTCACACACAGCTTTGAATGCAGAGGAGTCACCATCGCTAAGCATTTCTACAGGGCGAAGGCCAAACTTCTCCACTGAGCGACCCCATATCACTTCAGCAGCTGCCTGCTCCATTGCCTTGCTGGAGTTTATGTGGTTGGTGCAGCAGTCAGGCTGATGATCTCTGTACCATTCATCCCACTCTGCATCTGTTGGCTTCTGAGCTGTTCTCTGACTGCAGGCATGGCAATACTTACACAGCATGTGGAAGTCTGTAACAAGACCTGTCAGGATGTCAATGCAGACTCCAACCCTATACAGAGATGTGAAGCCTCTCTTCATCCAAGTGCCATCAAAAGTGACAGAGATGTCCACCACTGGTCGAAGCGCATTATCCATAGCTTCTTGCAGGTCAGGGTCAACATCAGCATATGCCTGGTGGATGGTATCAGCTGACTGCTGCAGAATCTCTTCTCCCACTTCTATCTCAGCAGCTATAAAATAATACAAATAAAACATTAGAAGTGTCCATTTGCTGACAAAAATCACCTTTAACATTTTTTTAAACAATAAATCCTCCCCACCACACTGAACACAATCCCCCCTCCCCCCACACAAACATGTATGCATGGTTGTAATGTGCATAAACACCTGCAACTGTAAGAGAGTGCTTGTCATGTTGGTTGTGCAAGTAGAGATAAGGTGCATCCAATTTTGTGTCATCTTTACATGATTATCTTATGTATGGGTCTATGTGTGCTATGAAAATATATGTATATTCAGTGTATGATTACTGTCAAATGATACTTGTGAAACCATTTTGTAACAGATCACCACTAATTCCTTTCTTCTCAAAAGCTTAGACTGTATACACTGGTTGTGCACTGCAATTTTCAATGAATCCATACAATCTGAAATCAGTTCACATTTACATATAATGATTTTATGTAAAATAAATAAAATATAGGCCCACCTGTGACATTCCTATCATGGCTTTGAAATGTCTTGAGATGCAAAGGTGGAATGGCCATAACTGCACCAAGTGTCTCCAGGGCTGCATGACCCTTTCCTATCTCATGGCTCAGCAAAACCATTTTCCTGTTGATTTCAAAGGGTGTGTTTTTCTTCTCACATCCATTCTGTCGAGGAGAAGAATACTCTGCCCTATCGTAGCCACATAATGTACACCGTAAGAGCAGCTTTGAAGCAAAACCCATGTGCTCTTTGTCTTGGATGGTGACAGTCAGTCCTGTCTGATAACAGCCGGGGCACAGAGAATCCGACACCAGTCTGGAAAGCATAGCAGTGTGCACAATACACCACTGCTGTTCCTGAGCTGTCTCCGTTTGTTTGAAAGTACCAGCTATCAGTTCAATTTTTTTCCTCGATGCAGAGCACATGCGATGTTCGATTTCACGTTCAGCTCCAGCTTCGGCAGTTGTTTCTAATTCTTGTCTCGATACTTTCGATGCACGAGCATCAAAAAGTTGCTGAAACCGCTTCTGGTTCTTTGTGCGAGGCATTTCGATGGATAAAAAAACTCTGATTATCAGAAAGCCAGAGAACTTTGATGATAAGCGCTGAAAACAGGCAACTTCAAACAAAGGATCCGGTAACTAGCGTGCGCAAGGGATTGTGGGATGATGTCATCGCAAGCTAAGGCCTGTGATTGGTTGAATCAAGTCAAGTGACAGGTTGCTGCTATTTTCAGTAACAACACTGACCTCGAACTTACGCTTGCTCTCCAGATTAGGAAATTTCCATGACCTTGGTGTGATGTATATGCAAAAGAGCAGACTGGGAGCTTTCCGTCGGTATATAGCATGACTGGGTTTTTCGTGTGCTCAAGCAGCGTTGCTGTGGTTCAAACTATCGCAAATTTCCGGAAAACTTTTACAAAATGATCGATGGCCTTAAGCATGTAAAGGAACAGTGCTGTTCCGTTTCCACATTATCTCTACAGTAGGAAAAAGATATTTTTTATGCTGGTGACGGAAGTATGTATTGATGCTGATGGTTTTTATTTTCATCAGTTCAAAAATGCGCATTGCTTGTGTGGGGAGGCTGCCACTGAATAATATTGCAGATGTCAGGAACAAATTCCCAAGAGCCATCTTCTCTGTTCACTCTCCCTTACCCTCCTTTCTCTTTTACCGCTGGTTTTCCTTCTTCTACCCCGCCGTGATATAGCCTTAGTTGCTGACACGGCGTTAAGCCCAAATACCTACCTACCTCACCCTCCTCCTCAATGCACGACTCCAAAATATTTGTGACAACTGATTCTTCGTCATCGCTGTTGGCGGCGAAGAGAAGATCCAGCGTTTCAGCGACTGACAAAGCTCGTGTGAGGGAAACTACAGGGGGATAGGGGAATGACGTTCGCTCTCCACCACTCTCACTTCTGCGCTCTCAGACTCATACGACAATGCAAAGCCCACACAGTGATGAAGCTCCTCAAAATATTATATTATATAAAGAGCCTTCAACTACGGGCACAACAACATTATACAAGTGAAAAAGAGATTAGGTTTTAAACCTTTGAAGATGATAGATTTACCAATACGTGCCGACGAGATCTAACTACAATTTTACGCAACCATTCATTCGGATGTACATGTACACTTTATAATATTTTATCCACTCACCACCGAGATCCGTCGACACGGGTACAATAATCCACTGAAAGTTCGGAGTCCTTTTTTTTGAGTTCACAAATGAATCACAGGTTGTCAATGCGTCGATAAATCACTGGAATACACAGCGTTCATGCCCCAAGGTGCGGGTGGTATAGAACTGAATTCACTGGACGGGTTCCAGGTCAAAGTTCGGCG
>SMGT01000333.1:3304-16816 GCA_004794575.1 Lanistes nyassanus | reverse complement strand
TTGCGAAAGTCATGGAAATCTAATACAACTTCTGAATGAAAGAACTAATCTATGTTTCTCAATGCCATTCTACTAAACTGGCTACACTATGGCAACAACAATAAGCAGTGAATGTAAATGTCGCCATCTTGTAGCCAAAACTTCCCATCTGCTTGTCACGGGAACGCTAGAGGGGGTCGTTTCCGTGACAGCTCGTGTGGCTCCTCGTCTCTCACCCATTTTTTACTGCTTGGAATTATGGTCCGAAAACCAGTCACATGGTCAGTTTAAACACATGATTCAGCTTTTGATTGCAAGAGTTCTTTCCCTTAAACGACTAGCGGATATGTTTTGAAAAATCATAATTCACACTGACGCTATATGTCCACTGTGGCTTCAACGCCTGCCAATGCCACTTTTGATCTATTTCTAGTGTGTTAGCATTGAGTTAAACAGTCCAAATCACCGAAGCACTGTTCTCCAAACAAATTGGTAATGGCAGAATGCTTCATTTTTTTCATGCATGTCAGGGTCACACAGCATGGTAGGGGCCTCCTGGCAAGAAGTCCCCATGATCCTCGAAAGCAGAAGAGGCGGGGCGACTGGAGCCATCAATAAACGTCCCTTTCGTGGCAGCAGATGGTCGATATCGTTTGTGATTACAGAAAAACTGTTTTCACGTCAAAAACGAAATCTGAAAAATAACTCCACGTTGTCATATACGTCAAACAGATTTTGTCTGTCGCGAAAGATTAGCTCTCTCCTTAAACATCATCCTAATGCAAGCCTAAACTTAACCTTCGCACTGCCATCTTTGGAACTCTCCAGTCACAAAAATCAGTTAAGTCGGCCAACTCAGCTAAGTACGGAGATATGACGTGGGGTAGCAGTCTTAAACCTAAGCAAAAGATTTTAGACTTGATGAAGTTGAGATCGCTTATGCACACCGATTTCCACCTAGTTAGTCTTAAGCTCGCAAACGTAATTTTACGCACTACTTATCCCAAGTTGAGTTTGCTCATGCACCACACCCCTGATTTTCATTACGTTCACTCTGAACAGATTCTTCTCTTCACTCTCGTGTACTTGAACCACAGGGCACTTATACCACTGTGCTGGATATTCTACATTTGCATCTGTATCGTCGGTATCAGAGTGTGATCTTTGTTATTTTCACTGCAATTATCAGAGTCATTAGAACTGGGCTCGTTGCCGCTTAGTACCCACTCATTGTCAGAAGTACATCGTCAAAAGCGATTCCACATCAGATAATGGGGATGTATCTTCGCTTGCTTTAAGATCCCGTGTATCTGCTGCAAATCAAAGTCCCATTATTATCAGTGTGCATCTGACAATTTCTTTTCGCAGGAGAAGGCCAATTACGAGACTGAAGCACTGAGGTCTTACAATAGTTTTTTGTGGGGGCAATGTGTTTATTACTTGCATAGTCAGCAGCAGCCACAGCAGGCCTATACAAAGTAGAAGGAATGTTTTCAAGTAATGTGGCTGTGCAGCAAGTACCACATGTGTGAGCAAGCTATGTTACTAAGAAAACACACGGACCTTACACCACATTAGGTTTCTAGACATATCCCTCTAGCCTCAAGTCTTCTGGGGAAAAAAATTAATGAAAAAGGTTTTTTTTAACTAATACAATTTTTCTTAAAGGGTATCAGATGAAATGCTTACCAAATACAACCTCCCTCAGCCTCAGTGTTCTAAAGGAAGATTTTCCCTGTCTTCCCTGGCCCGTCATATTGAAATTTGTGGCCAACATCCCTTGTAGCAGTTTGCGAAGAATGTTTCGGGCCATATCCTCTTTTTCTTTCTCTCTAATAGAGGCCAGGTAAGTGATCTGTGATCAAAATAAATACAAGGCAATTTAAGATTAAAAGCGGAAGGTATTGAATGAAGAACTAAAGGCCACTGCAACTGTATCTTCAAAATTATTAAACTGGAAGATAAGTAAGTAAATACAGAACTAAAAATGTGTAAGTTCATTTCTACACAAGGACCTGAAGACTACAAAGCAAGGGTATGACAGGGATGTTAAACGCCTGGTTAGCCACAGCGAAATGCTCAGTGTGGGGAAAAGGTGTAAATGCAAAAGAGGGTTTCGAGGGTAATAGCAACCTTGTGAAAAGAAATTTTATATAATGAAAGGCAGGTGAACAATATAAAGTCTGAGTTAGAATTATCATACCACTCGAGCAGCACACAGGAATGGTGCCATCCATTTAAAAGTTTGTCCTTCACTCACCGTTTTTCTTTGCACCTCTTCATCCTCCAACATTTCCTCAAGGGCATTTACTTCTTCCATTGAGGCTAGAAGAAAATCTAGCCCCCTTGGAAGTGAGGCATCACCCAGGCCACCTGTGTGACATTGTTGGGCCGCGAGAAGAGTGTAAATTTCATCTTGTCACTGTCGTATGTCCTCAAGGATGGTAAACAGCACTCTGAAAACTTCTGATAAGCAAAACGAACAATTATAAAAATCTGTAACTTGTTCTATTTATGATTGTAAATCATAAAATTATAATTTTATGGTAGAATTTAACGGTCAAAAACTGTTTTTTTTTAAACATGGAAGACTTTTACAAAGTAAAGCAAGAAAGTGCTTGACCATGAAAATTTAACTTCATAACCCTATAAAGATGAGTAAATATAATTGGGTAGATATCGAATTTTGTTGGAAGCATGGATAATGTGTTTAAATTATTTGAGTCAGTCATAATAATTAGGAGGGGAAGGGTTAAGGTAAACATAAATCACCTATGTTTGGTTGCTGTAGTAGATGCTCCAAGTTGTCCACTCTTAAGTTCCTCATCCCAAGCTGTGAAAAAAACAGACCTATGATTGAAGGCTGGCTGTTTTTAACTGCTGTCGATGGAGCATTCAGTACAGCAGGTGTTGGAGTGAGACTTGCTGCAACTGTAGGTGCGGAAGCTAGTGAAGGTGATGGAGGAAGTTGTTGACAAGTTGAAACAGGAAGAGGGCATGGTCGTGTTGTAAACTTTGTGACAGAAAAACTAGCAGAAGACTGTGGGTGCAGGGCAGAAACAAGTGCAGGTGATGGTGCCAACAAATGTTGGGACAACGATGAGCACTGTAAAGACACAGAGATGAATCACCACATCGTGCCATGGGATTGCAGAACCTGATGGCTTGAATAAGCTTTTTTTGGCATGGAATGATGAATACCCTTCCTCAGGTTCACTTGCACTCTCAGCCTCTGAAAACATGGGGAAAAGAAGGGCGACAAATGCTATTTTTCTTAGTCCTCAATAATTTTTTGCCAGCTTAAAAAATTTATCAAGAAAAGGAGAAACTGCCTCTTTTGGTGCTTTTGTTACTAGATGGCCGAGGAGTTTAATTAACCAGTGAAGAATGAAGGAATTGTATTCCCTTATTTTATGGGCATTCAATGGTTTTAACTTTGCATAAACGTTAAATATTTTCTGCTAAAGTAGTTGATCAGATAAGATAAAATGATGCTCAACTGCCAGCCATACATTATTTCTTACAGGACACCCACCCAAAAAAATCACATTACAATCAGTATTAGAGTATTATACCTGCTAAAAGCGCTAGACTTTTTGTCTTTTTCCTTGGCCCCATTTCTTTGGAACATCTGATTCTGAGGGAGAAATGTCAATGTCTGTGTGCTCTCTTGCAGAGGTTTCTGCATCTTTCATCTTTCTGTACTTGTCTGCAAGTCAGAAGTTTGGAAATGGCCAATTAAAGGTGAGAAAAAAGATGAACATATTATTTGTTGAGCTTTCAAGGCACTTGACAGAAATAGCTGGTCCCATGAAGAGTGGCTGGGAAAAAAACACTACATAGCATAGAAATTGACCAACCCATCATTGACACCAGTCACAGTCTATTGACACTGAATCAACTAGTCCAGCTTTTGTTTGCTAAATGTTGGTCTCCAAAGCACAATACCAAATTTGAAGTCATTATCTCATAATAAATCTTAAGACCTCCAAGTGGCCGATTTCCCTTGTAACCACAGGTTTAGGAAGTAAAGAGAGAACGAGCTTAAGAAACTAATGTATCAATGGGCTAAACATTTTCAACAAACCTATTCTTACAACCTGTCCTATAAACAAAGAAAGCAACCAATAAAAAAGGAAAGAAAAAAGTAGCCACAACCTAGTCTTTACTACAGGTTAAAAAAGTAAAGAGCATTTACTTACTGCTCAGTGCAAGCAGTTTTCCAGTGACTTGCATCCACGTGTCTTTGTCTGGCTGTTTGCCTTTGAAAATCACCGCGGAGTTTTTCTGAGTTGTTTGTTCCACAACTTTTATCATCTACTCGTCTGCCCTGAATTAATGTGGACAGGCAAGCGCATGGTGATATTTTTACCGATCGGGATGATGCAACATATCACAGCAGAGAAAAATATCTGCTTTACAAAATAAAATATACTAATCTTTCAATTCGCCAAGCTGAATTGAACGTTGAATATCTCTGTTGACAGCAAATTCACGAACACGTCGTAAAAATCGACAAAAGTTGTAACCGGTGTTGTCAGACATCCCTCGCGCGCACACTCAAACATTTTGTTTTGCATCTACAAATGTGAACCTCATAGCTGCGAATGCGAAGCAAGCGTTGCCCAGGCTGACTGCTGCATTTAAGTAGATGTTGGTATAAATGGACATGGAGCCTTTTCTGCCAGGATGTCGAGGCGCTCTGCGAAAAATTGTATGGTTTCACCCTGCCTTTGTCTCTCACTCTGTAATTTTATGAACGCTATTTGCAGGTCTTTTGTTTCTGCAAAGCGCTCTGCCAACCATTTTTTCAGCACCCTCCAGCTAACAGCTGCACCTTCCCTATATGCCCTAGCAAGGTACTCGCTCGCCAGCCCCCTACTCGTTTGGTAGGCTATCAACCCCAGTTTGTCTGATGACGTTTCAGTCACCAAGGCAAGTTTCTCTAGATCCATCATCCACCTCTTAAAATCTCTAGGTTTCCCCTCAGATGGTGCTATTTGTGAAAGGGCCACCTGTACCCCAAAGGTGGTGGCGATCCCTTGCATGTTTCCCTTCATGTCCCTAACCAATTCTGCCATCAACGAATTTTGTGCTTCCAAAGAGCATTTACTTACTGCTCGGTGCAAGCAGTTTTCCAGTGACTTGCATCCACGTGTCTTTGTCTGGCTGTTTGCCTTTGAGAATCCAGTTAACTGGAATACTTCTTACATTTGGCCACCATGTATTCAGACTGTTGATTCATTGGCTCTTTGAGCCATTCTCTTGGTACCACAGAAACGGTGGTCACCTCTTCTCCATCCAGGTGATCTATGAACTCGACCAACAAGCAGCATTTTCTGAAATTGTCTTTCATCTACAAAACCAAATGTTTGGTTAAAAAAAAAACAACAAAACATGCAACTGGAAAATAAACTAGGTGTGCTGATAAGCTTTTCATCCACAGAACACCAAATTCGCAAAGGTCAAGAAGTCTGTTGAAATATAACTGCTGCTTTTTTTTATCATGTTGTTGAGAGAATGTGCAGTTTCAGAGCATGCAGCTTGAACACTGGGTGCATATATGACAACAACACAGTCCTCCAGTATTCTCCTTATGCTGCCCTTGGAGCTGTCTGTACAGTCAGGCCTTTCTAACCAAGTGACTTAGTTTTAACCCTAGGAATACATAGTGACGTAGAGGCTGCTTTCTCTGAGAATCCGTGCATCATGCACAGACCCAGGCCAGTTTACAACAACTGTTTGGCGTTACATACTAGCTGACAGTTGATGGAGTGGTAACTTTTGTGGTTAACAAAAACTGCCTCGTTTTCAGCCGGTGCCAAGATGCATACATGTGTGCAGTCCAGGCAGCCCACAACATTTGGGAAACTAGCTATAAGGTAAAACTCCGCCATGATTTTCGGGGTATCCTCTTGCATGGGGAAGGATACAAATTCATTAAGTCTGCTGGCAAAAGCATGAGAGATGCGTTCTATTAGTTGACTTATGGTCGACCGATCGGTGCCCAAAATATCTCCAATGACAACTTGAAAACATCCTGACGCAACCATTAGCTGCAATATCGGAGGTACACTTCCCTTTTGTGGCAGTGGATGGTCGATATCGTTTGTGATCATGTCACACAAGAAAAACTATGATGCTAGCTCATCGCGGAGTTTTTCTGAGTTGTTTGTTCCACACCTTGCATCATCTGAGTCTATAAAGGAAACTGATTCAGAATCGGAGAATATTTCCTCAGGATGTCGAGGCGCTCTGCGAAAAATTGTATGGTTTCACCCCGCCTTTGTCTCTCACTCTGTAATTTTATGAATGCTATTTGCAGGTCTTTTGTTTCTCCAAAGCGCTCTGCCAACCATTTTTTCAGCACCCTCAAGCTAACAGCTGCACCTTCCCTATATGCCCTAGCAAGGTACTTTTTTGAGAAACTTTGTAATAATTGCTCTCATAATCAGGTCAAACAGTCCATCAAAATGCTGTGTAATTTCTGACAGCACAATCCAGGGGTCAGCCAAGTGTTGACTTTGAAAGGAAGATTGCCTCTATCCGAATCATCCTGGCATGTGTAACACTTCCAGACAGACACACTCGCATGACAGCACACCTCAATTACAGTTTGACTACACCAAACTTTATTGATGAAAAAAAACTAATAGGCAAAGGCACGGCGGTTCCTCTAAAATGTTACTTGTAAATGCTAACGCAAAGCTTGATAATCTAGTGGAATTCTCTCGGACCGGTCTCCCTCATTTCACAGTTCAAATGTCAACTGTAGCGGGGGGTGTGTGTGTTTGCCTGGTGCCATCTGGCCACATCGAGGAACACCTCCAGCAGCACTTCCGTCCACCAGTTGTTGTAGGTGCCGTTGCGCCAAACGCTTGGGCAATGTACTTACGTTTTCCATCTTATTGCTTCAACAGAGGTGCACGAAGAAGGCAGACCTGTGGCTCACCCTCCACTGTGCCCCTCAGTCTCCTGCCTGTTACTCCTGCCTTGGGCCCTTGTGGTCAAAACTTTCTAAGTCTCATGGCCAAGCAAGCATAGCCCTGTGTCTGGACACAAGCTCGAGCAAGCTTTTTCCGTCTGTGTTTTCCTCTCCCTTTCCTTCTTTGTTATCCTTCTTGATGTTCTTTCAGATCTCCAGTCCCCCTTTTTATTTCTCCCGACTCCAACGCCCTCTACATTACATGGTCTAGCCTCCTCATGTGCCTCTACCCTTTTTAAACAGCATCACGTGGATATTCACTCACGAACTGTTGATAGGCATCTCGAGTTTCTAAGTTCACCTCCCGGTCACTGCTGATGCACTCGTGCTTGGTTGTCACCTGCTGTCCCTGACTCCTTGGACCGTGGAGGTTGGTCAGCCTCCCTCCCCAGTACGTGCCGTTCTCTGGGAGAGCGCGACATTTCCTTCTTTGTACTGTGCAGGCTACATTCCGATTCATGAATAACCCAAGTTGCTGAAACCGCTTCTGGTTCTCTGTGCGAGGCATTTCAGTTCAAAAATGTGCAAAGCTGGGTGTAAAAACTGTTAGGTCAAACGATGTGAAACACACTTCCTCCAGCACACGTTTTTGCGGCCTCAGAAACCTGCACAGTCCTTGGATAAGCAGTCCTACTGCCCATCGATAGCGCCGCAAAGTTTTGAACCCCGAGTATGTGAAGCGTTTGAATTGGAGGTCGTCAGGTAGCGCCTGCAGAAAGCTAACTACTTTCTCGACAGTCGCATTCGCCATCTCCGCGCTAACGATCTGCCGCCCATGGGGCTTCACATCCAGTTTGAGAACAAACTCTTGGACGTAGTAATACAACCTGGGATCTTCTTGGTGAAAAAAAGAAAGGGTTTTCCGCTAATTCCAGTTAGCATGAATTCTGACCTCAAACTTCCTCCAGATGGACGGATTCGAGAAGATCGCCGTTCGCCACCTTGTACACACTTGGTAGCATGATGTACCAGCCAGCCAGATGTACCTGCTTATTCTTTCCCCTCAAGAAAGCAATGACACCTTTGTGTCTGCCAACCATGACATTGGCATTGTCACAGACAAATGCAAACAGTTGTCCCAACTGATTCCTCTCGGTCGCATGCTTGGTCCATAAGGTTAAATATGTTCTTCCCAGTTGCAGCATCGGGGCATGTTGGCACTCCCAGGAGCTCTGTTTGCTGCCTGTGCCATCCAAAAATCTGCGTAATGCAAGCACACTTTAGCTACTTACACCACCATTGCCCAACTTGTGCGAGTTGCAATTTCTCAAATAATAAGTAATCCCCACGTGGCGGAGGATAGCCATAATAGCCACCATGATTACCTGTCAAGCGCACCCTGTGGTTAAAACGTTGTCAACGTGCTTCATTCTATTAGAACAATGAGCGCAAACGAAAAAGGACTATTCACTTGTCCGCTTCATCATAAAAAGCGATCAACTATTCTAAAATCGGAAAATTGTCCTGATGGAGGTCAAGACAATCGATCATTTGAAATTTTAATCAGAAATGTGCATCACTATATTTTTTTACATAAATTTTATGAACTTATACTTTAGTATATACTATACATAAAAATCTTTTAATATGACAACAGCACAAAAGTTACAAAAAGGCTACTGCATGACACATCACATCGTCAAAGGCGAAAATACGCAACCATGGGAAAAATTTGTCACCACCCTCTTGACTTCCGTCTGTCCCTAGCACGAAAGGCCCATCTTTCATGAACTTGCTGGCTTGGCTGACAGCATCTTCAGCAAGGGTTGTGTTTACTGTGCAGAACCTGTACGGCGAGATGATTTTGTCCTGATGCGCCTACGTCTGGGTCATACCCACCTCACCCATTCTTTCCTGCTCCGTTCCGAACCTCCGCCTACCTGTACCCACTGTGCAACACCCCTCACTGTCCAACACATTTTATTTTCCTGCGTACATTTTCGCCAAGTCCGCCTACGTCACTTTTCTGCCCCTTCCTTCCCTGCCCTTTTTCGATCCATTCCTTCTTCTGTGATATTCGCCTTCTTACGTACCATTGTTTTTTTTTCACGCATTTAAGCTTTCGGTTTTATTGAATGATCCGTTCTCTGTTCACTCTCCCTTACCCTCCTTTCTCTTTTACCGCTGGTTTTCCTTTTTCTACCCCGTCGTGATATAGCCTTAGTTGCTGACATGGCGTTAAGCCCAAATACCTTCTTTCAGCAAGGGTTCTGACAATACAACCAGTCTTGGTTCTTCCACAGCTATATTCTTTGGCAATTTCAGAGTAAGGAAACATCTGTCGGAACAGCTTCCCGGCATGGTCAGCGGTGGCAGCCAGAATATTGTGTTTAACCAAGAAGGCTGTGAACAAAGCTTCTGCTCTGATTACACCGATGTCTTTGTCAGCACAGAAAAAGGTTGAGATTTGGGGAACCACAATCACTTCTCCTCTACTTTTGTGATCTTTAGTATGTGTTGAGCAGTATGAAATTGTGAAATGGTATAAGCACTTATCTGTTGCCTAAACTATGCACTTTGCACAGTTAGCCTACAAGTGCTTCAGGGGCGATGTAATGTGTTTCACAAAACTTATTTACCTACTAAAAAGAAGCATTCACTGCATACACGCGTAATCATATCCATTGACAAGAGAACCTTGATGATCTGACATTCACCTGGATAAAGCACAAAGGCGTCTCTGTTGCTAATAAATAATAAGAATGTTATTCTTCCAGGGTAACAAAGATGATGTTTGTAGAATACAGTGTTAGCAAAATATCAAAGTGAAGTGAAGGTTGTGACTTACCTGAAGTCCTTGACAGTTTGCCCACTCTGTCGTGGTTATACACGCATAATACACACCCTGCTGGGCATCCGGTTGTTATAGACGGTACGGCCCACGCGGAAGATCCTTCTGACACTTCTTCCACTCAGTGTTGAAAAGGACTAAGCAGTTTTGTTTCTTCTTGAAAGTGTCGCAAGGCTTTGAACCCCTGGTGTAATTGAACTTTGAAGCCAGTTATGTAGTGAAGCACCTCTTCAAAATGGCTCTTACAAGGGATGAAACTGACTCCCCTCAAATACAGGATAAATGAAGAATCTGGAGACAAATTTAAAAGCCCAGCAAAAGTCTAGTAAAATTGTTTTTAAAGACACAAGAAAGTTATTTTGCGTTTTATCAGTAGGGTGGTCGGCTTGTTCGATGATATCTGCTAGACTGGGATCTTTGTTTTGTAGTTACAGACGAACACATCTATTCTTTCTGAGGGACATAATCTGCCTTGAAAATCTTACCAGAAGCAGATTTCGTATTTTACTTGACGGCGGTTATGACACAGCCATCGGAAATTTTCCAATCTACTGAAGTACCAGACGTTTGAAAAACATTTGCAAAACGAGACATACAAAGTAGATCCAATGTGATCTAACCCTCCACATTTTAGAATTTGTTAGCTTAACAGAGCTTAATATACTTAAATCCACTTACCTAAAGATATACTCAAGAACTTCGTCAGATAAATGTTCGAACGTCGCCTGCAGGGCCGTCGTGAGGCTCTCGGGGGCCCCAGAAAAATGTTATGACGGGGGCCCTTTTTAGGTCAGCGTTCTGTTGACTGTTATCAGTGGTCAAAAATATCTTCGAAAAATAAATGCAAAGTGTACGCTGAAAAAATAAAGTACATACCAGTCAGATGAAAATCTTGCGAGCTTTCTCCATAGAAAAGTCGCGAATTACTGTGGAAAAGTCTATACTTCGGGCAACGTCCGATTCAATGCTCGACAAGGCCAGATTGCTTAAACGGTCCTGGGACATTGTAGAACGAAGAACATTCTTCACCAGCTTCATCTTGCTGAAAGATCGTTCAGCAGAAGCAACAGTAACAGGAATGCAGCAAAAAATTCGAAGAGATGTTACGAGATTCGGGAATGCTTCAGTCAAATTTGTAGTGGCAATCCGATTTAGCAACTGAAGTGGGCCAAGTGCTAGTTCACCAAAGTTTGCAGCGTGGAAAGTTTTCAAATTTAAAAGTTCTGTCACCAGTTCATCAGCCGCTACATCGTTCTGGTAAATGTCAGAAAACTTTGTTGCTTCTCTGGTAATCTCGTCGCTTGACATTTGCAGATACTGCCAAAAGATCCTGAAGCGTTGGTAGATTGACTCAGCAGCCTTGTATCGAACTGTCAGTCCACATATCACAGAATCAATCATGGTATTATAAACAGAACAGCGAAAAATAGTTTCAGCGTCAGCCTCTGCAGTGCTTTCGATGGAGTCTTTGACTTCAGGTTCAAATTTCCTCTTAGCGCCTCGCTTGCATGGAATGTCTGTGCTAATGCTCATTGCAGTAGCGACATTCTTCGCCTCACGAAGAACCCTTGGCCAATCATTTCGAAGATTTTGAAGTTCAGCAAGCAGACAACCAATGTTTGCTATTTCAATCTCAATGGTGGCACTTCGAGCTTGGAGAATCTTGTTACAAGCGTCAATCAACAAAAGAATATTTGTCCAAATAACTGACATAAGGACACAAGTAAATGACTTCAGATATCTCAAAGCACCACTTACTTCATTCTTCTTCTTTTCGTTGGCAACTGAATCTTTGATCTCGTTCAAAGCTTCAATTATTCCAGGCAGTTTTGAAGAAAATGGACGAACGCTGTCTATTCTGTCTGACCATCTGGTATCCGATAACCCATGTAAAGAACACCCAATCTTACTCTGCAGAACTGCCCAACGTGCGGGACTTGAAGAAAACAAACAGTAAACACTTTGCACCATGCCAAAAAACGTAACGGCTTCTGTACAACAGCTTGCGGAATTCTGGCCAACCAAATTCAGTGAATGACAAGCACAAGGTGAAAATATTGCGAGATCATTTTTTGCAAGAATTCTACTCTGAACACCCTTGTGTCGGCCTGCCATGTTTGAGCCATTGTCGTAACTTTGAGCTCGACAGTCGCTGAGTGGGATTCCAAACGACTCCAAGGTTTTCAAAATGAGGTCTTCCAAGTCTTCTCCAGTTTTTTTCGAATAATTAAAGAAACCTAAAAAACGTTCTTGAATGGTGTATGGTTCACTACATGTACCACTTTCTTCAACAAAACGCACAATGAGGGTCACCTGCTCACTGTGGCTGACATCTGGCGTTGCATCAACCATAATCGCGTAGTACTTAGCAGCGGACCTGAGCTCTAGTATGTGTTTCAGAACACGCCTTGAGCAAATTGTAATAAATTCATTTTGCGACGTTCCTGACAAATAGTGAGCGTGCAACCTTTCTCCTTTCTTCTGAGCCTCCTCGACTTTAAGTAAATGTTCCTTTATAATTGGATCGTAGTGCGACAACAGTTCTAAGAGTCCCAAAAAGTTTCCGTTCTGAGGGTTACCAACACTCTGTGTTTTCCCCCGAAATGCCAGATTTCGTTCGCTCAGGAAAAGAATAACGTCAAGAATGCGTTCAAGGACTTTCCTCGTCTTCTCAGCTTCGGAAACAATCTGTTTATCGAGAAGACAAACAACTGTTCGATTAGCAGCAACACGTTGTTGAAGCTGAATCCACGCAATAAACGACTGACGATGATAAACAGAGTTTTCATGCTCAGGAACACGAGAATAGAGCTTTTTCCAGCCTCTGTCTACTCCCCATCCAACAGTCGATAACACTGACGGATTTGCAGGAAAGCAGTCCATATGAAGAGAAGTATTTCCAGCAAACAATCTGCACGGCAAGCAAAACAAGGCTTGCTTTTTTTGGCTAAAAACCAGCCATGATCTGGAAATACTTTCACCATTTTTCTGTTCTTTCCTGAGGATGTAAGTCGGAAATTTCATTCCTGTACTGTCTGGTGGAAACTCTGCTGGAAACGGAATATGACCTTGGCGAACTAAACATTCTAAGACGGATGACGAAATGTAACCTTTGACACCGCCAATGTCAAAGTCCTCATTCAAAACATTTTCGGTGTGACTATGAAATTCATCGTTATACGGCGATTGCTGCGCAGACAAATTTCCAAGATCTATCTTTTCGGCCTCAACTGCTGACATTAAGGCAGGAACAATGTTGACTTGAAGTTCTGTTACCGACTGTACATTATCTTGACCATCGGTCTGAAAACTTGACAACTCTAGATCACAGTTGTGAGTCAGCGTCTGTGATGAGCACTCGGTATGGCTTGTGCTTTGAAAGCCGACGTCGAAAAGTGTCCTTGAACCCCTCTGACTACTTTCTTCACGCGCTGATTTCTCCTTGCGTTTCTGTGAACCACTTTTATATTGCCGTTTCATTTTTAAGTCACTTTCAACAGTTGAAGACCGTATGGCAGATGATGTTAAAAATTTCAGTAACAGTCAAGTGTTCACATGAAGATGTGTCAGAGCGATTAGAAAAGATGATAACGACTGGGTGGTGAAGGCTTCGCAGTGTGTCTTCAAAGACTGTCGTGCGCTGCGTCAGGACTCAGGAAGGTACTGCGTTCTCGATAGACAACCACCGTCCCCAGAAGTTCTGACCCTCCCTACTTTCTCCTGGCTACCCTATCTTTCCATTCGCCATTTCGATGAC
>SMGT01000332.1:3369-14907 GCA_004794575.1 Lanistes nyassanus | reverse complement strand
CCAAAGAAAAAAAACAAAACAAAATTTGATTGTATTTTACTACAAACCCTGATTGTACTTTAACAGGAACAGAGATTATCAGAACTTCACTTTCCCCACTGCCTGGAATTATTTAAATGACATTTACGACATTGGTTTTTACGGGTCTGTAAGGCCACAGCAGGCAGCTGTATCATGCCAGCTCAAGTATTATTCGATTACGATGAAGTGACATTTGCTTTATCGAAACCTGACACGACAATACCGATGAGCAAGAAGGAATAGAGAGATGTGTAGTAATCAGATTTTTCTTTAATTGTATGGCAGTCGTACAGTCTGTGGCTTGTTTCTGTAACCATTGTAGACATTTACTGAAAACAAAGGGACGTGTCTGATAAAAGAACTTTGATGGCAGTAACTTTTGGGTAGTCAAAGGGACGCAACAATGTTTCTACTGCTCTTAAAGGATGGATTTACTGTTCTTGCCTTATTGCTGCGGGCCTGTTACAAGAAAATGGCACGTTTGTATAGTTTTTGACTGTGGTAGGTAATGTCAGAGCAACTTAATAATAAAAGAACTGATAAATACAATGATACAAACAGTGTTTCATGAATTGTGTGCCCATAACGCCTTGTCAAAACCAAATAAATGTGATGAGTAGAAACGAAAAGATCGATAATATTTTTGTTCTGTCTCCACAAAATGCAGATAAACTTCTGTATTAAAAACTATCTCCTGTACTACGAACATTCTAGACTAAAATCTATTTAGTTATAGATATTAAACTGTGCTTTCGCAATGCTGTCACGACATAACGCAGATAAACGAGCAAGGGGACAAAACTACGAACATTTATCATGTAACTTAGCTTGTACAGGATTTATTTCCCTTGAAACACCGGGGTGGTGGAGAGAATGCTGTCTTTAATTCGGCACCAGTACGCCGCACCACACTTCTCCAGTTGGCCCAGCTGGGAATGGCAGGCAGCGAGGGTGAGGAAATGGTCCTTATACACCCCTACTTCCCTAAGACCTAAAAGCAGGTCACGGGACAAGCTTCACCTTTACTGACAAAAGTGTATCACGCAAACGTTAGTAACAGCTTTTAATTCTGCCTTCACATTTTTCATTTGGAATGAAATTTAAGCTGCAGCCTAAGTGCATCCGACGACGAAGACGATAGCGACGATGATGGTGATGTGGTGGTAATGGTGGTGATGCTGGTGGTGGTGTTAATGACGAACATGTTGCTGACAGTTACGTTTTAGCCTACAAGAATATACTTGTTTGAAAAATTCACTGTTTTCTGCTATTATCTATATTATCAATTACTAATTTGTAAATTTTAAGTGCATTAGCAAATTATAAATTCGGTACCAATTATTTTTTATCACAACAAGAATAATGACTACACCTATAAGTATATGCAGTACCCAACCGTAACGAGTTTTGACGAAAATAGCAAAGCCTCCAGATATTTACACATAAATTTGGGTGGGTGGGTGGGAACCATAGGAACACTGTGTCTCTGAATTACTTCGGCTTATGACGTTCTTTTTAGCTGCTGGGTCTCACACAATTTCCGTTCCTGCCATTGATTCAAACAGCACTCCGATGCTCGAGAGCTCCACGAACACAAGGACAGGATGTGAGTTAGGGACAGTGCAGTTCATGCAAACCTGCAGCCGGCGACAAGTCTGTGCCTTCTCTGTTGCGAAGGGACTTAACACAGCCTTTCCGCGATTGAAAAAAAAACGATATCATAATAGCAAATCTGATTGTATCTGGCGCTCGATTGGTGTCCAGTTTCCGCGTGCGACGATAGAACTATTGCGCGTGCTTATGTTCCCACCGCTTCCGTGACGTGTGCTTTATCAGGTAACGAAAATGAGGGAAATGTTTCACTTCTCGCGGCAGACACGTGCAGGCACGTGCGAGCAGAGTTTAAGATTCCAAGTTAAAAACCTCCTAATGTCTCCAGATTTTATCGCTTAAGTAATCTTGAGTCATTCAAACTTGCATTTTGGAAAGATTTGTGTATTTTGTTCAATAAACGGATGCATAAACATGGTATACGTAGACGGTTGTGCACAAACACAGATAAGCCGCAACAGACAGCGCGTGGAATCCACGCATTTTGGGTCCGCATATCAATGCAATTCTCGAAGGAGAACTTATTAGGGACATTACTAAAGGGCGAAAAACAACCACATACGCACAAGCACGTGCGCTCCAACGTGTGCACACAAAATCTACACACGCACACCCATAGGGACGGACACACTTCAACATCGACACACATGCGTTTAGGCACGCACGCCTCCAAACACTTACAAAATACATACAGGTAATTGAAGAAACACCTCTAGCTTCCCGACTTAAAGATTTTTTTCCCAATTAAAAGGACTCCATGTTGGTGTATAAAGAAACTGATCGAGGAAACTTCAAATTAATAGAAACAAAAATTGTTTTCCAGAACTGTTACAAATTAAAACAGAAAAAACCCACAATGAGGAAATTAAAGTCACATCTGGAAAGGGTAGAAAAGACAAAAAAAAAAAGGGGGGGGGGGCGAAGGAAGGGTATTACAAAACATTGACTATTTTTCTTTAGTTTAAAAACTTTTCACGGTAGACTCAAGTTTACTTGCGTCTATCTGGGCGATGCAACAAAGGGTACAGGTCTGAAAACGGCTTAATAGACACTTCAATAACTTTACATGTACAGGGATCCCTCCCGTTTCTAAACATATCATTTAATTGCTTCTCACTGCCGGCTTCCATCCTTGAGCTATTTGTCATTCTTTTGTTGCATTCTTCCTGAAAGTGATTGAGTATAATAGTTATAAATCGTTCAAAAGACAAACATAAAATAATTATGTCAAAAGAGGAAGAAAGAACCATAAAGAAAGAACTACGAATAAATGAATGAAACGGAATTCGAAAAAAAGTTTTGCCTAATAATCCTCGCTACATGAAATCCCATATGTTCTATTTTCGCTATTCGTTCTCACTCACATGTGACAACACACTTATACCAGATACAATAAACAAATGACTAGGTCAGTACTCCATACCCGCGCAGTAACAAGGTTTGACCCTTTAGACGTTTCGGTCGGGTTACGTGATTGTTCACGCCAAGGCAAAGTGTTAACCGCGGGGTTTGCAATCAGCAGACGGAAATGCGAAAGTTCCGCTTCAGGGGAGCACACTCTCTGTGTTCAAGCCATTAGTAATCGTGGTGCTCTTTCCTTCCCCGCTGCTAGCAGCCTTGCACGTGCAAGCGCCGGTAACTGGAGACAAATTGATGTGCTCATTACGTGCGCTCCCTCTGTTTGCCGGTCTCTTAGACTGACAATGGCAAACGGTTCTGTGAGTTAACTCCTCTTATTTGCTGATTAGGTTCCTACTTTTTTCCGCAGCTAATCACCTTTCTCAGCTGAATGTAAGCGGAACGTGTGACGAGGACTCTGTTCTGAATCCGCGTTAAGAACCACGGGTGAGGGAGTACGCATATGCTTGGGCGCGTGCTGCACGTGTGTGTGTGCGTACAGAGAGAGAGAGAGAGAATAAAAATGAGAGCGCGAGAGACTGAAAGAGAGGGAAACACCCCATGGCTTCAGCAGTAAAATAAAAGTGGCCGAACTGAGTCTATCAGCGTAGTCTCAGGATATGGGACTTAAAAGAGCCATTCTCAGCACCAAACCTTAGGATTAACACTGTGAGCTTTAAAAAAAAAACTCAGTGCATAGAGAAACACAGGAAATGAACAACACACAAACGCACGCGCGCACACCCGCGCACACCCGCGCACACAAGCACTTAGATATTTATGAAGAACATAAAAAACCCAGATAAATCTTAAACATATTATAAGTAAAAGGTACACGAGAACTACCCAGAACTACTTATTCTATTTTCCATCCCCGTTTGCCTGACACAAACAGGGATTGGCCTACATTCTTGAATGATGTTGAAAGTGCACATGCACTGGTGTGGTACAATATCGGCAAACAAACGGAACATTGCAACACTTGCAGCGTCACTGAAGTCTTGCGCAGACACAGGACATGATCGCAGCGTACAGCATTCACACACATGTGTTTTGCTTTTGGTTTATAAAACATAACGGCAGCGAATAGGGGAGTCGATCGTCAATCTTAGTTACAGGGGAAGTCTCACAAAGGAAATCCAGAATTGGTAGCAACTAAGACTCCGCAGCACCGACAACCATTAGCAGTATTGATAAGGTGCCAAATCTTACACCGTAACTCGAGGCGCACGCACTCACCCGCACATGCACACACAACACAACGCGCTTACACGCGGACAGACCACTTTTTTTTTTTACCTTGCCCTCATGGTCTCTACAACTCTTACTTCCTCCTTCTACCTGTTTGGAAAAAAAAATTCCACTGCGGGATTAGGACAAGAACTGCACCTTGCGGTTGCGAAAGGCCACCAGCAGGTGAAGTCGCGGGTCATTTTTCTCACCGCATGACGACGGCGTCCGCTTCAGGTGCGTTGGACGAACATTACTGTAAATAATCCGGGTACCCTTTTATCCCCTCACGCTGACATTCTGGGCCCACCCATCTCCCAACCCTCTTTGGAATACTGCCATCTTTTCCAAAGGGTACTTTCAATAACTGCCTCCTCGCGTATGTCCCATCATGTCTGGTCTTTACGTGTGGCTTGCTTTTGAATGACTCGAGTCAGTCATTCTCACAACACTTTTGCACATTCAGAGACCTCGAATTTTTCTTCGGGAGGCCTGTCCCGGATTCAGACTCGGGAACCCATTTGTTACACTGTCAGCTGTTTACTTCGTCCCATATCTCTTTCCCCTTTTACCCAAACGCACACACACACACACAGTGATGTTAGTGAATGGTAATGATAGTGATGATCTTCGTGGTGGGCCACATGAACTAATTGTACCTCAGACGACATTTACAGCGAATAATGTCGGCAAACTGGCACCCATATGCATCGGAAGAAAAGAAAAAAGACGTAAGAGACTGGAATTGTCTGTTGAAAAATGCAGTAAATGCTTGAGTAGCTCTGCCGAGGCGAGTGGTTGCCGGAGATCTCGGCCACCCGGCAAACTGGTGAGGCCATTTATAAATGTTTACAGGAAGGCTTCTTCAAGAGCGGGTACGCGACGGAGGGAGTAGGGGTGGTGCTAACGTGAAGACCTGCTGGTGGAGGTATTGGTCCTCCACAGCCTGACGGAGTCCTGTAGGAGTCTCCAGCAGCAGCCCCCGCACATTTCTGATATGCGCAAGTCCACAAGAAAGCCATCGAGGGGCGAGGAAGTCAACGAACCAGGAGATTCGATCACCATGTTTGATTTGTGATTAACTGGCTGGTTGACATTATTTTAATTGTTTAAAACCCAGTCAGCGTTAACTGAAGGATTTGATGGGAAGACAGGAGAGAGTGGGGAAGGATGCGGGGTAGTGTGTGGGAAGAATAAAGAAGGATAAATTGGCCAGACGGGATCAGCGAATGAGGTAAGTTCTGCCGCTGACATCTCCTGCAAAGAGACTGGGGATGATGGGGTGGGTAGCTCGATGGTCAGAGCATCTGACGGGTGTATCGAATGCTTCAGGCTGAAGTCCTGCAGTGGCTGAGGATTGCATCCGGATGCTGAACAATATTGTCCGGACTCCATTCGGACCTCCCCCATTTCTCCCACCCCCCAAACACACCAGATATCAGCTGCTTTTCCGGTCTGACCATATGAAAACAGCTATTAGTCTGGTGGTTGTTTCACTGCATAGAATAGACCCCACAGACCCCATTGCCCCCATTGCCCCCATAGCGCGAAATCCCCTCCAGGTGGAAGCACTACTGTCCTTCTGAAAAACCAATCCTGCAAAGGGCGGGTTTGCTCAAGTGGAGCACTTGCACTTACTTCTCGGGCATCTATCACTGTTTTATTATGCATCTTCGAATATTGTATGATATAAAAGAAGTGTTCCATATCTTCATCGAGACTGTTGCATTCCCTACATAGTCCAAGCCAGAGCAGTGATATGTCTGGTGACAGCACCACCTGTTCACCACTGAGGAGGAAGAACTGGGTGGGATATACTTACTACAAGTTTTGCAGCACATACTGTAGGGCACTTCATCTCCTCCAGCACAAGTATTCACACGCCGCGCACCGTCTGCATGTCTCTCTCTGCCTCTCTGCCTTCTTGTCTGTCGATGTATCTGTCTCTCTCTCACTCACGCACGCACACACACACACGCGCGCGCGCACGCATGAACAATTATTCACATATCTCACATGGTCACACACATATGCACAAGCACGCAAGCACAGCCTAACACACGTTCGCACCCATGCATGCGCGCACACAAAATACACTTCAAAGACATGTGCATACATATATGCAGGTATTAGGGATGCTTGTCTCACCTGTCCGACTGCGCGTGTGAGACAAAAAGTTCAGCGACCTGTTATTATAAAAACACCAAAAACTTCATTATTTCCGTCGACTTGTGCAAAATGTGAACAAAGCACAAGATTTCTTCTTCTATAGCTCCCACAAACTTCACAGCTTTCTAATATTCGGTGCTGTGTCCCTCCCACAAACTTCACAGCTGTCTAATATTCGGCGATGTGACAATTCAAAGAACTTCACGTAGACGCCGTGGAAGCGACTCGTACGGGCGCTTGATTAAAAAAATGGGACACGTTCCCAGGCATGTAAAAGCTCTCGCCTAAGGCCGCTCGTCGTGTTGATTATATGGCTCTTCTTTCTAACTTGTCTTTTCAGCACAAGCCAAATATTTTCCATGATGGGGATTGTGGCGTCCATGTTTTTTTTTGTTGTTGTTGTTGTTTGGCTTCCACTGTGCTGTCAATCGTGACTTGTGTACAGCAGAATTGTCTTCTTGCAGCACCCATCGATTGGCACCAAAGTTTGTGTATCGATTGCCAAGGGTGGTTGTGAAGAACTTGGATGTAGGTACACAGAGTCCATAGTAATGCCTTCTATCTTGTCTGGGACAGACTTTTAAAATGTTCATCCTCCCTGTATTCCACAACACTTGAACCCCCTCCCACCCCTTTTTAATTAATCGCCCCTCCTACCTCTCCCCCCCCCACCACCACCTTTGTTAACGCAGTTTTAGGATTTAGGACCCAACTACGCATGCGCTAGTTCATGCATTTCAGTGCGGCACTACCAATAAGATTTGTGATCTGCAATTGAAATTTAAACGTGTGACATTCTTTCTTCAGTATTGAATTGTTTTTTATATTTGTTTGGAAAAAGTAAAATGTTTTTTTCGGAGCACGAAAGGAGTGAATTCTTGATATTGTGGAGTGATAAATCTAGAGTGAGCAATTGTACTTTCTTCTTTCTGTCAATGAATTCATGTTGTGCGTTTCATAGCGAGCTTTGTCTTATTGCACGATTTCTCGGGGTAGGCTAGTGGGGGGTGGGGGATGCTGGGAGTTGAAAGCTATTTTATTCTTGCTGCGTGAACTGGTATGACGTCAGCAGGCTGTCTCACTAGTGTGTCTCTGGCTGACTGAGCGTATAAGCCGCGAGTGATTCGCCCCTTAGTCAATGCCCCACGATTAGTATCTAAGCGGCTGTGCGTCGACGATTTGCCGAGCCCTTTTGGTGATTAAAGGCGATGAGCTTGAGTCGAGTGCAGTACCGCGAAAGTTTACAATCCCTCGTCCCAACCACTGCATAGTAGTGTCATCCCGTAGCACGCTCTCTCCCTCCCCTAATTCACCACATTTGAAAGTACATGTACGGTACGTCTCTCTCTCTCTCTAACACACACACACACACGCACACGCACGCATACATGCCCCACTCACCCATGTGCGCACACACAGATATATGGTATTTCATGAACTCCGATGGTTCCTAATATGTATTTGTACTATAGGGACAGACCAGACGTCAGGTTGTCAAGCACATTGACGTTCATTCTGTGGTATCCGTACAATTTTACAATTTTGCAGATTTGTGTTGCTATTTGTCATAAACATGTTGACCAATTTCTATCAAGGAGACTTTTGAAATCATGCAGGGACTTGTTTGGCATTGGCGGTCATTAGCTTTCAGTCTTGTATGTGTATAAACCGGTTACTGAATATAAGTTTTTTTTCAAACATCTGAATGCGTTACGATTAAATTGCTGTTTATCAGACCACTTTGGCATTCGGTAATTAATCAATATCTGTTTGAAGTACATCTATTTTTCCATTGTATATCATGATATCATCTGCAAATATGATATATCACTCTCAGTGTATCTGTAAAAGATGGAATGACTAATATGCAACCTAGCTGTTTGTGGAAAGTATGGGAGAGGTATATGAGGACGTAGGTATACACCTATGCGCTGCACGCGCTGGCTGGAGGCTACAGCTCCCCTAAAATTTTAAGTCTGCCCTCACCCCTGATTGTATGCCAAAACTTTCCGGCAGCGGTGCGATACACGGAAAAACATGAACATTTTAAGGGTGTTAATGCTTCTGGCAAGCCGGTCGCGTGGAAATACTGCACGAGCTGCACTTGGTTTGCGGCTGAGCGCTGAGTGGCATTGCCAGCTAGTAATTGTTTAAGATGCCCTATCGCCTGCAAAATTCGAAAGCTGACCTCTGCTAAAAACAAAAGTATATTGACAAAATTAGGAACCTTTTTTAAAATATTACTCAGTACAGCTATTTAAAGCCAATATAGTTGAGTGTAGTGTATGCGCGTGCGTTCTTGTGAGTTTGTGAGTGCCAGAGAGAAGGGGATTTTTAAAAAAAGCACATGTGCCTGCGTATTTGCAAGAATGTTTAGACGTCAGTGCGTGAATGTTCTAGATCATTATTACTTTGTCCAGTGAAATCTTTCTCTGCGGAACTTTCCTTGTGTAGCCCTACGCCGGGTGAACTTCAATTGGCATGCGCCTCTTGTATGTTTTCTCCTTTTTTTCTAAATATCCCCTGAGGGTGAAAGAATAATAATAATAAAAAGACTTGACTGGACTACTTGAGTGATAACTGTTCACCTAGCGGGCTCACTCCCTTCTGTCAGTGGACCCGCCGTATAAAAGCCAAGCGTCGACCGGAAGGGGCGCCTTAGCCCGAGTGTCTGGTGAGTTGCGTTTCGCCTCTTGTTTAAATTTCATTTTTATTTTTATCACGGGTTGGGTTTCATTGGATAATATTACCTACAATCGCCGTGTTACTTTCGAAGATAAATGAATCTTGTATTACAATGAAAGGGTGACAGCCATATGTCCTTAGTGAAACAAAACAAAAAAAAAAGAAGAAATTTTACCCTTAACTAGATCTTTTAAAAACACAAAACCATTGTTTTGATTGGGACCCATTGAGCGTGCAGTCATGGCTGTCGCTGTCAGACGGCATCCCTTCTTTGAGCAGCCTGGGACTTCTTAGTCTACAGTAAACTAAAGTTAGAATCCCCAACTTCCTTTTGTTTTTCGCTTGTGCGAAGCAGTAATTGTTCCGATAAGGCAGAAATGGAGACCAGGAGTGACGTCCCTTTGGACAAGCTCACAGACCAGCTAGATCAGCAAAAACAGTCAAAATGCTACGATGTTTGAAACAAATGCCTCAGTCGATTAAAAAAATTTAAAGTTGGGTTTCTTTAAATAGCAACATTCATCCCGAACAACAGTATGTTTTCCATTGTAATTAGACATTGGGGAGCCTAGTGAGTGGCTTTTGCTAGTGAACCTCACCCTCCCCCCTCCCCCAACCACCACTGCCTATGATTAGCTTTAGACTGTGTGACATATCACTCAGTGTGTTCACCTGATCAATGTCGCCCACAGACAGCAGGAGCCAAGGCATGTTTATGCTCGTTTTTGTCCAGTGCTAGCGCATCCAAAGGCGATGTCAAACCAAACCCCACAATAGGGCTCCAACCCCCTCACACTTACCACACTTATCTTTCACCATCATTCGATTTTTGCTGAATGCCTGTCTGCAAACTGGACCCCGCTTCATTTGTAATATTTAGTATGAGGATGACAACAGCTCAGATGGTTAGACATTTTTGTATTTAGAACTCCAGTTAAAGGTTGAAGGATAACGTCTGGATGTTAGAAAGCGTTTGCTTCTGACCTTGAGAATATGAATATGATTTGGAACAGAAATGACATTAAGCTTGGGGATTTAGTGCACTGCTTTTACTCCACACACATTTAGTTTGCTTAAGCTTCACAGAGGACTGTCATGTCAATATGATCTTGTAACTCACAGTACATGTACTTATTGAGCCATTATGATCATCTAGTAATCAACTTATTTTTTTATAATGCCTTCACAGTGCAGCAGGGTCATAAAGCAAGCAGTACACCGCGCTACATACAGTACACTCGCTTAGAACTGTCACTGTCCCTGCCCCTGCCAGCGTGTGGTACTTGTATCAACCAGTATCCCCATATAGTCTCAAGTGAAGACTGATAGGACACATGCTTTGATAATACAACCATCAACATATTATTGTGGTGATCAGGAGTTTTTGTACAGCATAATCTCAGGTCATTCATATATTGCTAATAAATTTTGCCATGGTACATGCAGCAGTTCTTAATAACTGATTTTATTTTACATAATAACTCTCCTTTTTAGTCTTGGTCTCACCACCAGTCTCACAATTACATTGTCCCTCCTCATCCCTGACCTCACCTGCCCATGCTGTAAAGTTTATTCGTTTCAGATTGAACTTGAGTTATTCATTATAGCACAAATGTGTGTCAGCTACAGAAATACTGTATGTATACATGTAGCATGGATCACCTTTATCAACTAAGAAAATAGTTATTTCAGATGCTGATACACTTGTATCAGCAGCATACCAATCATCACTCATTTATATGCATGAGTATACCTCGGCATGATGTCTTGTCTTCAACATCACATGCAACACATGACTTAAAGCTGTCGAAAGCACATGATTCCAGATAATGGTAGTGCATTTATTGGTATCGTCTATTGATTATCAGAGGTAATCAACATTTTAAAAAGCAGCAGGCTGCACTTAAAAGATGCTCAATTTAATTGTTTCAAATTTTAGCAGAAACTAAGTATAGTTTGCAGGAAATATATCCACATGTACTCAATATAAAATGTAATGTCATGGCCTCACAGATGTGACTGATGTTGTGTGCCCTAAAGGAATGGATGTAGTTCATGTATGGCTAAACTAAATGTTTGGAAACCATTTAACCCATGTCAGTCTGTGCTGATTATGTGCATTGTGTGTGTGTGTGTGTGCATTGTGGTAGGCATGTGAGCTGATTTGTGAATTTTGTTATGTGTACATTGCTGATGCTATGCTGTGTTATGGTCATTGCTGTGTAAGTTGATAAACATGCACTGATGTTGTCACACTGCTCTAGGCCTCAGTGTGTCTCCATATGTTTTTATTTTATGCATGTTAAATGCGGTTTTGATGTTATTTTTGGTGAGCATGCGTTGCTCCATGTGTACTGATATTCATAATGATGTGGTTTTGCAGGTCGGGAAACCCTCCAGGCATCTCCTTGGTCAAAGACGCTG
>SMGT01000331.1:0-29340 GCA_004794575.1 Lanistes nyassanus | reverse complement strand
CACCGACAGAGATCCTGTTTGAAAAACATTACGTCACATATTATGATAGAAGATCCCTATGAAAACGGAGTTTAGGGGATTAAAAACTTTAACGCTTCTGATTCACGCAACAAATCACTGCCTCATACGCCACTCACCCTTCCACTCGGACATTGAACACGAACTGCACTTTTTTGAAAAAGATAAAGTTATTATAGTATGAAAGGAATGTATTATAAACAAAAGAAGCAAACAAACGATAAACATTCATAAACAAAAACATTACTTCACATATTATGATAGAAGATTCCTCAAAATTTGAAAACTGAACTGAACTGAAAAAATCCATATTCATCCAAGTAGTCCAATTTTAAAGATACATGAATACGATATAATGAAAATGTTAATCAAAGATTAAGGAAGTAAAAAGGTCACAAGTAATGCACACACACGCACTCATGCGCGTGCGCTTAACATATACTAAAAACCCAAATTTATATTTTAAAAAAGCAGTTGGAAAGTTAGAGTTTTTTTTTATTGCGTTTAAATGGTTTGAATAGATCCATTCTCGAAGAAAATCACTTGAGTGAGTCTCTGCACAATGTGTGTTCAGAATAACACAAACGTCCGAACACAGAGTCCATAGTCAGTAGCGGGTGTTTCCCTCATTGGCGCCGAGAACGGCCTGGCAGCTGGCGGGCATGGAGACGGTTCACCACCACCATAGGCATGTTTGCGGAGATCTGCCTGAGGGACTGCTCCAGCTGGCGAGTTGTCGCCTGTCTCGGCTGGACAGCGTTCACTTCTCTGCAGGTGGTCCCAGAGATGCTCGATTGGGTTCAGGTCTGGGCTCACGGTGGGCCAGGGCATCACCTGAACGTTGTTGTGCTGCAGGAAGGCCGTGGTCAGCCTTGCCGTGTGTGGGCGGGGGTTGTCATGCTGAAAGGTGAGGTGGCCTTGCTGCTGGATGTGTGGCACGTGTCGTGGATCAGAGGTTGTTTAGAAGTACTTCAGTTATTTTCCCAAGATCTTTGTTGTTAAAAACAATAGGCAGTCAAATATAATCCTTACCTGCACCTGCTTAGGGTCACCAGAGATGGCCTGTTGTACCTGACGAGCTGTGAGGTTAGGAACCACGATCGTCTTAGTGATGCGCAGACCGGGAGTGACGTCAGACACCAGATGTGACAACATGGCTTCTGCCTTGTCCAGTTGTGACACGGCAAGTGCCAGTTTGTTGATGATGATCTTGTCTATATCTTGCTGTGATATAGTAAGTTCATCTGTTTTATCACCAACAGCTTTCACCTCACAGACGACAATGCCGTACTTTCTGTGAATGAGCAGCACATCAAAGTCTCCCCGTTGGTGTTGAGGCAAAGCAGTAGGTAAACTCTTGGCTACAGGTAGGCGAGCAGCCGCAGCCGCGTAACAAGGGTCACCCAGGTACTGACCGAACTGAAGCTGGCTCAGTCCAACCAAAACTTCTTTGTTCTCTTCAGACATTTTCTGCAGGCAGAAGAGAAACCGCTGCATAGCCGCATCATCTCTGACGTCACTGTCCTGAACAGGTGTATTACTAGCGGATGGATTCACCGCCGATTGTTTCAACTGACCACTTTGTCCAGGTGTTGACTGAACAGCTTGTCCAGGTGTTGACTGACCACCTTGTCCATGTGTTGACTGACCACCTTGTCCAGGTGTTGTCTGATTAACTTGTCCAGGTGTTGACGGAACAGCTTGTCCAGATGCTGACTGACCGCCTTGACCATGTGTTGACTGACCAAGTTGTCCAGGTGTTGACTGACCAAGTTGTCCAGGTGTTGACTGACCAAGTTGTCCAGGTGTTGACTGACTGGCCTGTGCAGGTGTTGACTGTCCACCCTCTCCGGATGCTTTATGAAGGACCTGAACTTCCAGACCAGCAGTCGACTGTCTTGTCATCGGCACGCGGTTGAAGTAGACAGGAGGCAGGAAGTAGACACGATACTCGAGATCAGGAAACGCGGCTTCAGTCCACTGTTTCCAGAATGTCTGGGCTTGTTCGGAGATGGTCTCCTGTGATCATAGGCACATAACATTAGATAATGATTAGATATTACAAAGTAAAGCATGGCTAGAAGGAACGATGAAACACATTGGATAATATATACCTGCAATGACGAGGACGATAAGCAATGAAATTCAGTAGATTCTAGAATTTGATGACGTACAGTTCTTTAAAAATGTTAGACTTTAAAAGTTCTTCAGTTGCTTGTGATTAGGATACTATTGAAATTGCCTGGTAATCTTGGGAATTTTATTTATGTTATTTTATTGCTTAAGTATTTTATTACCTGAACACCTGTCTCCTGACTGATGACCCTGACTGCCGCATCGATCTGAGGACAAGATCCCCGGATGATGACAGTCTTCATATTTTGTACGTCCGAGGGGTTAGGGTCAAACTCTACATCGGCTCCTGTTTTTTGTTTGATTTCTTGACATTTACTTTCTGTAGATACAAAATGTAACCAATTTCTGTTATTAAACACTTACTTGGGGAACTTACAAAGAAACACTCACATGCATATATATATATAAAGATAGATAAATACTTAGAAATAAATACATATATATATATATATACAAAAGATGTCTATGTCTATGTCTATGTCTATGTCTATGTCTATGTATATGTATATGTATATGTATATGTATATGTATATGTATATGTATATGTATATCGGAAAGAAATATGTAGACAGAAAAATAGACAGACAGGCAGTCGGACGGACAGACAGATAGACAGGGAGGAAGGCAGGCAGATCACCCATACCTGTGAGAAGAACAGCCTGTACTTCTGTGACAGAGAGAAGGTAAACTTTGCTATTACCTCCACTCAGACTTCCTTGTCTATTGTATTGCATTATACGACGTCTTGTCCTGCCCATCTTTACGGTCTAAAGAGCAGACATCAATACATGAAATGAAACAGGCTTCAATTCAAATCAGTTTTCCATCCCTAAGATTTGCAACAGACATAATGACTGACAATATTCCTCACTGTACACATCACTACCCGATATTTAAGTGAACAAATACGTCCGTGAAATAAACGCAGAAAGCAGTTTGATGGTTACAATGTGCGTGTGTGTGTGTGTGTGTGTGTCGGGGGGGGGGTGATACTATAACTCAGCGTTTAACCAGCCGTTGATGTCCTAGGTTACACCCTTTACACAACAATACGTTTATCACTCATACCAGGTTTTTGGCAGTGCTTTACTGTATTTGATTACAAACCAGAACTTCTTGTTTCTTTAGAATCAATACTGCTTTTATAGTTTTCTGTTAACTAAGACATACTGACACTGACATGCCTTTTTTTTGTCTATAGATTTTCAACCCCATCACAAAATTGGGAAAGGGGAGTAAAAAAAAAAAACTTCCGCAAGTACCTTGACTGACGTCACGATTGCCTGTCTGCATTAACTTCCTCTATTATGATACTTTCCACCCATCTGTGACTGAAGGACGATCTGTATCCCAACCTGTGTTTCGTTCATCTCTCCCTCTGTGTGTTTGTTGCGTTCATCTCTCCCTGTGTGTGTGTGTGTGTGTTTCGTTGTTTTCACTGAGTATGTGCCTCGTCCGCGCGAAGTGTGCATGAAATGTGTTCTCGCGCGTTACAAATCCACATTTATTTATTATTATTATTATTATTATTATTATTATTATTATAAAATACAGCAATCGAGTATTGCTAACATTCAGAGCTCGTTAAGTTTCCATTATCAAACATAATACAACAAAGTCATTTTCTTCATTGCGGAAACAGATAATATACAATACACAATCCACTCTGTCGATCTTTCACGCGCACCCGACAACATTCCTTTATTGAATATAAGCGTTTAGAGTTCGTATTCATTGCACAGTCAACGCAAATACAATCGTATGTGACTTGTATCTTACTTTCCCGCCAACTGTTAGTCCTGGAGCAGGGGATAATCAAGGTATTGTACCTACTTCTGTCTGGTAACTTTAACCGCGTTCACGATAAGAAAAACTCTGTCTCGGGACTTGTGTGATGAATGACTTGTATCGTTCGAAAACAGAAAAATCATCGTGATCAGCCGCAGACTGCTCATTTTTAATCGTGTGTAATCGTTTCTTTTGATGTGTAAACGACTTTGTCTAATCGTTTCCATTGTTTGAAATCGAGCGACAAACAGTGGTTTTGTCCGGCCACCAGCTATAAATTTGTCGGACCTACATTTTGTGTCAAACAAATAGAATAGATAACTGCGTGATTTGAATTTTAACGCAAATCACACTGATTCGCCTAGATCTAATATAACTACTAATGAAGCGTTGTTCAACCCCTCTTTACTTTGAATACTGTCAGTCTTATTTCTGGAATATTGGTGATCTTTAATCTGTATTGTTAATTATTGAAATGTAGAGGTTGTGTGGATTAATAAATCTGACTGATAAATTGTGAGAGAAAAACGGGACTTACATAACTTCCATGTATGACGGAACATTGCAGGATTTCTTTGTGTTAGATCTGTCATGTGATTAGATTCTTTTATTACTCCATAAGCTGTAATCCGGCCGGGGGAAATCGAATTGCTTTTCTGATAAATACACCAAATTTAATTGCAAAGAAACCCAACATCATAACTCAGGTTCTGTTTGGCTCCATGTCTCAAAACAAGAGAAAATGATTTGGAAGGCAGAATTGGTTATTCCGCCCATAGGAATAAAATTTAAAACTAGGTCTGTAGCCATATATCACTGCATTGTTGGAACAGATCAACAATAATTCTCTTATGAACATTTTCTCCTCTCTGATTACATAGAGGAGCTTTACAACAGTGGAATTCTGTTTTCCCTGGAGTGACAGAGTGAATGTGAAGGGTGTCTGCGAGAGGACGAGATGAGACACCACTTAGAGATTTATCATATCGGCTGGGATAGTGTTCTCTCTAGGGCAGTGGGTAAGTCCCAGGTGGTCCTTTTAACAGTGTCCCACAACTTCCCGCCTCGGAAGCGGACGCCTTCACCGCTAGACCACCGAGGCGGTCTCGACCATTAGTAGTTGGCGGTCGGCTGCCTTTATAGCCTTGAACTCGGTCTTGCCAGAAAAACACGAATAGGTTTTCTACCGCCCGACCACCTCTCACGGCGACGGGTCAACCGGGGGAGGGGGCGGGCTACCCTCGGCTCTCGGCCGACCACTTCCCTCGCTCCAACGCGATGTGGAGTCTGGGGCAAACGTGTTACTCTGGCAAATGTTTATGGTCCCAGCAGTGGGGACAGACCAGACTTTTAAAAATTTGTCTTTGACATGATTGAGCAGTTAGGTAATCCACTCATGGCTGTAAGTGGTGACTGGAATGTTATACTCAATCTAAAACTGGATACTAGGAATTATAGGGGTCTGGTCACTCGACCCCACAGTAGAAAATACTTTGCTCCACTCAATCTAAAACTGGATACTAGGAATTACAGGGGTCTGGTCACTCGACCCCACAGTAGAAAATACTTTGTTACACCCAATCTAAAACTGGATACTAGGAATTACAGGGGTCTGGTCACTAGACCCCACAGTAGAAAATACTTTGTTACACCCAATCTAAAACTGGATACTAGGAATTATAGAGGTCTGGTCACTCGACCCCACAGTAGAAAAATACTTCATGAGATGAGACAGACGTTTGACCCAGTGGATGTTTGGCGAGAGATCTTTCCAATTAAAAGGGGGTTGACTACTTATCTTGACTACTTTGTAATCTCGCGGCCATTGTTCTTGGATATTATTGAACCAAAAATCATATGATCATGATTGATTTTGAGAAGCGGTTCGACAGTATTTCTTGGTCATTTATTAATAAATTAGATTTCTATAATTTTGGGCAAGATATCAAGCAGTGGGTGCGTATCTTTTACTTTGACATCCAATCATGTATTTCAATCAAGCATATCGGGTCTGAATATCAATTAGGAAAAAACACAAGTAATATGGGTGGGCAGCATGAAAGGACCAAAAATAAGGAACTTAAGAGATATGAGCTTGTTTTGGGACCCAGGTACCTCTTGCATTACCAAAATTGATTTATTATTTCTTAACCTGCCTGACCCAGAACATACGTTTTTGAAAGAGGTAAATAGCATGTTCCAGAATTTCCTGTGGGAGTATAAGAAAAATAAGATATATAAAAACTGTATCTGCCTTACCAAGATGGTGGATTAAAAATGCTTAATGTATTTGCATATGTATCAACTATTTTGTTAAGTTGGCTGAGAAGAATTGTGTATATGAACTCCTCTTTGAGGGATTTTGTTCTACTTGTTATCCAGACCTTGACAAAATACAGTTACTTGGCGGTGAATTTGCAAACGTCCTTATCAACAAAGTTCATAACCCATTCTGGCAGAAGTTAATAAAAGATTACAGAAAAAATGTCTAACAGATGTAAATTTGATGTAGTGAGCGAAATGCATCTTCTATAACAGAAACATTACTAGAGGGTGGGGGGGGGCATGTTATATTCAAAAAGCAGTGGTTGAAGGAGGGGGGGGGGGTCCTTCAAAATTTGTCACTTGCTGAATGAAAAGGGGCACTTTGTTACATTTGAAAGATTCCAGAGACGCTTTCCAAACATTCAAACCAACTTCTTTTGGAGTTTATGGCTATGAGCATAGTAGAGGCTACAAAGAACTATCAAGGTAGGTTAAAAGTTAACGTGGATGAGAAAAATGTGATGGGTTGTCAAATCCTCCCTTCCCACTGGTCCTACCAGGGCTTAAACAGCTGACTTTAATGTTAAGGTTTAAAGACCCTAAACCCGCACGTGTGGCTGTGACTGGCAGCTGTGCTCTGAGTGACTTCTGTGGACTGAATGTTTCGGAGTATGCTGTGTCTCCACATGGGTGACCGAGTGCTGGGCATCTCAAAATAGTATTTCGGACATTACAAGTAAGTTCGGTGCAGTCTGTTGAGTGCCTTGGAGGTCAGTTCCTCGACGTGTCATACGTGGAAAAGTTCAATGCTGATCTGTAATGCATCTAGCCCTATACACAACATGCATAAGACCTACAACCTAACACGCATGTTGTTACGAGTTAAAGAATGAATTCTATAATTATAAAATGAAATCTATAATTATTAAATTCATTCTATAATTATCAATTTCATTCCTTAGCTTCACAATGAATTCTATTTATACAATGAATTTTATTTTTATAGTTGAGGCAAACCATTAGGTTTTTGTTTCAAATGATGCTCCAAAACAAAAGTGTTTGTATCAACCATTAACAGCAGTGATCACTCAATATTAATAAAATCTCAGGTTCTTGCTTCGCTATCCATGTGTTTCACACTGTTTACGTTGAGGTTGAAAATATCGAGACAGTAGAGGACGGCATACTGACGAGGAAGAGCGCTTACTATTTCTCAATCGAGCTTTATTTTGTCAGGAGTATTTCGATTTATAACAGTTTTTTTTTTGGGGGGGGGTTGTAATTTTCGGTTTTTCTTGACTTTCCTACTTAAATTTCTGCCACTTCTAAGCCAGGAATATGGTTCTACACCATATACTTTTCTACACCTTTATGAGTTGTTCTATGTGTATAGAAATGCATTTGTTTCTGATAAGTAGGGGAGGGTTGAAGTAAAGGTAGAAGAAAAGTCGCTCAATTCCTACTCCTCTCTCACTCTCCTTTCCCCCACAGGTGGGATAATGCTGCTGGTCAAGAAATTCAATGTGATAATGTTATTGTATTAGAAATTGCAAGACTTCTATTTAGTACAGATACTGAGATATATCTCGCGTGCACTTATCTACAACCTGCCGACTCTCCTTTTTATGATGCGTCTGATGTTGCTAACGGTATGTCAATTTTACAGCACTGTTTGCTTGCAATTACGAGAACTTACGGCAAAGTTCCTTTCATAATTTGTGGAGACCTAAACGCAAGGACGTCAAATATGTCACGTATGCATATCGATTTGTCAATGGACCCCTTAGACCAAGAGGAAGCCTCAAACACTGTTAGGCACTCACAGGATGGTGCCCTAAATTATTATGGTGAACTGTTGCTTGAGCTGTGCTCAGTGTTTGATCTTTCGATTCTAAATGGGACATGCAACGGTGATCAGTCCGGCCGTTACACGTATATCTCCCAGTCTGGATGCAGCGTTGTAGACTATTTTATCCTTTCTAGTTGTATAATAGGGTTGTAGACTATTGTATCCTTTCTAGCTGTATAATAGGGTTGCCCCAAGCCATGGCGGTCAGTGAATGTTTAGAGTCCCAGCATCTACCACTAGTATGTACGATGAACTCTGAGATGCAAAGAGAAAATGAATCTGATATTGCCTACCCTGTACCCTCCTTGAAACTTATTTGGAACACTAATCTGAAGCCTTTGTTCCTAGAAAATGTACAATCTTTAGACTGTCTAAACCAGTTGTCCAAAGCAAGAACTATGATTTCAACAAATATGAATTCAGCAGTAGCCACTTTCACCGAGGCACTAAAAACAGCTGCAGACTTTATAAAGAAGCCTGTACGCCTCGCTAGACACAATGTGAACAATGAATGGTTTGACAGTGATTGTAAATCTGCAAAGACGAATTCTGCCTATAGTAAATTTACTCTATCAAGACGTTTGATGAGTTAAATATCTAGAAAAAGAGTAAATCGAGGGGAATCAGAGGGTGTTAATTGTTAGTATCTGCAACTATCCTGGAAGAATATAGAGATGTCTAAACAGAGTGAGCCTAACACAGCACGCTGTAAGATGACACAGCGCGTCACAGCCACCGATCGCTGGCGGTACTCGGCCTGGGTACCACCCCCCGGCGTCCGCTGTGGCTGTGAGTGTGGTGGTCAAAACCGTCTCCGTGATGGCTGCGTCCATCACACAAGTAACTACAGAGGTATTTCTCTTCTTAATATCTGCAGCAAGCTGTATACATTTATTTTGAATAAACGGCTAACTGATTGGGTGGAAGAGTCAAACGTAGTTGGAGAAATGCAAGCCGGAATCAGGAAGGATCACAATAGATCATATCTTTACATTGTTTGCAATGATTCAGCACCATCTTTTATCTAACAAGAAACTTTACGTTGAGTTTATAGACTTCCAAAGAGCCTTTGACTCGGTCGCGCTTCCAAAATTATGGCATGCTCTTCAAGAAACAGGAATCCGGGGCAAAATGCATCACGCAATTAAAAAGTATCTATAAAGGGGTGAAAACACGCGTACGTTTCAAATCTGACTTGTCCGAGCTATTCGAATGTCCTAAGGGCTTAAAACAATGGGGAGACAACCAGGCCGATATTGTTCTCACTGCTTATAAATGAAGTGGCAAAAGACATAAGTAGGAACGGTAAACATGGAGTCCAACTTCACCCTGATCTCATAGAACTATTTATCCTCTTATTTGCTGATGACATTATACTGCTGGCCGACACAGCCATCAGTCTAAAAAGTCAGCTGCAAGTGCTTAACCAAAGTGCGAAAGAACTGGACCTTGTCGTTAATTTAGAAAAATCAAACATGGTTGTTAGAAACATTGGTCACTTAGCTAAAAATGAGAAATGGCTATATGACGGTCAGGTGATCAAGGTTGTCAATTCTTACAAGTATCTCGGTTTAATGTTTACAACTTGTCTATCGTTTTCCCAGTCCTATAAGGATTTGGTAACAAGAGCCAAATGAGGTGTTGTGCAACTCTTTCAAACTCTCTGGAAGCTTGGAGACTGCTCTCCCAACATATTGTTTAAACTATTCGACAAAATTGAACCAATGCTCCTTTATGGTTCACAAATATGGGGCCTAAAGAGACACCCTTTCATAGAACAAATTCATTTGTTTACATTGAAAAAACTGTTGAACGTTAGCCCTAAGACTCCCAAAGACATGGTGTATGGTGACACAGGAAGATTCCCCCTGTCAGTACATGCCGCTGTGTCATGTGTGCGATACTGGTTACGTCTGACAAGGCTTGACACAGACAGGCTGCCACGCAAGGCGTACACCATGTTGCTAGAGCTCCACAACAGAGGCAAAGTGTGCTTTACACATATGGATTTGGATTTGTGTGGGAAAACCAAGGTGCAGATAATGCGAATGGTTTCTTGGGTGAATTTAAACAACGACTTATCGATTGCCATAAACAAGAATGGCTATCGCACATTTCAACAGTTCAAGGTTTAATGTGTATGCAGTTTTTAAGTCGTTGTTACTTTTGGAACCCTATCTAAAGTACATCAAAACCAAGGTGCTAAGAGATATTCTGACGAGATTTCGAATGGGCATTTCTGCTCTTAAAACCGATACAATCAGGTACAAAATAGTTCAAACACAAGAGTTACACTGCCCTCTATGTAAGACAGAAGTGGACGAAGAATTCCATTTCCTTTTTATTTGTTACCAATTAAACGATTTGAGATCGAGATATCTTCCGTGCAAATATACCTTACATCTATCACATTCTACCGTGTCTCGTCTGTTTCAAGATCCTCGTAGCTGCATCAATTTAGCCAGATACCTTTGCCACAGTTTTAGGCGCCAAAATGAAGTCAATGCAATTGAAATGACAGATAACTGTCCACATTAGAACTTTCGTGAATGTAAATGTTTACTACAGTCGTCATATCATTTGCTTCTAAGTATGGAATTACTGGTTAATACTGTGTGTCATGCTCATCTCCCATTATAAAGGCCATGTGGCCAGAGAACGTTTGTTCGTTCGTTGGTTCGTTGGTTCGTCCGTCCGTCCGTCCGTCCGTGCGTCGGTTGGTTGGTTGGTTGGTTGGTTCCTTCGTTTGTTCGTTGGTTCGTTCGTTGGTTTGTTCGTTGTTTGGTTGGTTCGTTCGTTCCTTTGACTTCGACGTTTATTGTTTGAAAGCAGAAAAGTCATCGTTATCAGCTTTTCAGGGGCGGATTATGGGGGGGGGGGGCAGGACGTCATGCTCCAGGCAGAGCTAAAAACAACAACAGCAACAACAAAAAAAATCAAAAGAGAGAAACAAAAAGATTGAGGAAAGTATCTGGGAGGAAAGGTCCCTTATATAAAATGGAACTGAGACACGACGTCTGTGAGCGTCGGAGCACAATCGACCAGTCCGTGCTGTCGCTCAGGTTTATACCGATTTTTTTGGATTTTCTTGACACCCCCCTTCAAGAGAATCATGATCCGCCCCTGACTTTTAACGATTAGTTTGTGTATGTGCGTGTGCGTGTGTGTGTGCGTGTGCGTGTGTGCGTGTGTGTTGATGGATCCATAAACGACTGTGTATAGTGTGTTTTGATAGATGTATAAGCGACTGTGTATAGTGTGTTTTGCTATATATATAAACGACTGTGTATAGTGTGTGTTTTGATGGATGTATAAGCGAATGTGTATAGTGTGTGTTTTGATGGATGTATAAGCGAATGTGTATAGTGTGTGTTTTGATGGATGTATAAGCGAATGTGTATAGCGTGTGTTTTGATGGATGTATAAGCGAATGTGTATAGTGTGTGTTTTGATGGATGTATAAGCGAATGTGTATAGTGTATTTTTTGATGGATGGAGGTATAAGCGAATGTGCATAGTGTGTGTTTTGATGGTATAAACGACTGTATATAGTGTGTGTTTTGATGGATACATAAGCGAAGGTGTATAGTGTGTGTTTTGATGGTATAAACGACTGTGTATAGTGTGTTTTGTTGGATGTATAAGCGAATGTGTATAGTGTGTGTTTTGATGGATGTATAAGCGACTGTGTATAGTGTGTGTTTTGATGGTATAAACGACTGTATATAGTGTGTGTTTTGATGGATACATAAGCGAATGTGTATAGTGTGTGTTTTGATGGATGTATAAGCGAAGGTGTATGGTGTGTGTTTTGATGGTATGAACGACTGTGTATATTGTGTGTTTTGATGGATGTATAAGCGAATGTGTATAGTGTGTGTTTCGATGGATGTATAAGCAAGTGTGTATAGTGTGTGTGTTTTGATGGATGTATAAGCGAATGTGTATAGTGTGTGTTTTGATGGATGTATAAGCGAATGTGTATAGTGTGTGTTTCGATGGATGTATAAGCGAATGTGTATAGTGTGCGTTTTGATGGATGTATAAGCGAATGTGTATAGTCGTTTCCATTGTTGTAAGCCGAGCGACAAACCGTCGTTTTGACCAGCCAACAACTACTGATTTTTAAAGGTTCAGTCAGACCTACATTTTGTGTCAAATAGCTAACGGGGTGATTTGAAATTAACTCGGATTGATTCTCCTAGATCTAAATAACTACTAAGCAAGCAATGATTCACCCCCTCTCTACTTAGGGTACTGTTAGTTCTATTTCCTGTATTGTTAAGTACTGAGCAGTAGAGGTTGTGTGGAGGAATTAACCTGATTGCTGAATTGTCAGAGAGAAAGCGGACTGACAAAACTACCGTGTGTGAAGGAACGTTGCATGATTTCTTTGCGCGAGATCTGCCCGTAACGTATGGCTTCAGTCAGTGTGTGGCTCCTTTGGGTGTGGTCAGGCACGTACACAGGCGGTGATCTGTACACCGTATCTTGTTTTGCGGGCTTGTCTCCCTTGACACCAGGGACAGAACCCCGTTCCACATTCCAGTGGATCTCGGCAGAGGGGGACCACTCCAGGGTCGTATCGACTATTACTGATAACAGGGGATGGGATAGTTTTCAGGGTGTGAATGGGTGGGTAGTCTTGTGTTGGGCATATAAACTCACTTGCGGAAAATTCTCTTCGCCTTCACAAACACCACTGACAACTTTATCGGCTGAGATAAGAGATCAGTGGGTAGGTCACAACTTGAAGGTGGGCCTTTTAACAAAGTGTGTCACGATGTGGTAACACGCACATTCTTCAAATAGAAGTCCCATCCTTCACAATAACACTTTTTCATGTCATAGTGTAGTGTTCAAAAGGGGTTGCAATCAAGACATATTCTGGACTTTCAAACAGAAACTAATATTCGTCTTCATAGTCACATCACACAATGGACAGGCGATATTTTCATTATCATCTGTGTACCATCTTCTCTGATTATTTCCTTTACTGGCTGAGACACAGAGAAAAACTACAGAGCCATAAAGTGTGTGAACTATGCTTATTCTCATATCCATAATCTCCATATCACCCCATCTACCCCCCGATCTCTCTCTCTCTCTTTGTCTGTCTCCCTTCCACCCTCTGTCCCCCCTCCCCCACTCTCTCTCTCTCTCTCTCTCTCTCTCTCTCTCTCTCTCTTCGTTCCGCTCTCTTGTACTCAGTACAGACTGTGAGGTACGAAGATTTTCACAACCCTCTTAAATATCAAAAACTTTCAATAAAAGAACGAGTGATTGAATGAAAAATAGGAATAAATATGCACCAGACCATTTTCACAGTGGCTCGCATTTGGCATTGTGATTACTGACATTGTGATTACTAACATTGTGATTACTGACATTGTGATTACTGACATTTTAAAACAACTTGTCTTTGATAAAGCGAAGATCAATGGATGGCTGAAGCTCTAACGACCACCAGCCGACACTGTCTTCACAAGCCCAAGCCCACTATGAGGCTCTCACTACGTTTTGATTATGTGATCTAGTATCGTATGCAAACTAAGAACACAACACTAACCATATTATTATAGAGTTGTTATGCAGCAACACAGACATCACTCACCTTCAGTCGTCAAAACCTGTATCGTCACTATGAAGTGTTAAGCGATGACAGGAGTTGTTCCTGGTGGTGTGACGGACGTGTTGTACAGCTACTGGCGTGCGGGGCTTAAGCCCCTTTTCTGTGTTAGTCCGGGTGTGTCATGCGTAAGCCAACACAGCAAATATTTGGCCAGACTGACTAAGGGGGAAACGTGCAATGTGCGTGATTGTGTGCCCGGATATGTGTGCAATGCGTGCGTGCGTGCATAAGGGCGCGGTCTTCGTACATTTAGGAGAATGAGAAGCAGACCTGACACTGCATGTCTCCAACGATAACCTCCTTGTGTTTGTACACTTGTAAAAATCACATTCGCTTCCTTAACTCCTAACAAACGACAGCAACAGGAGTATGAAGTGCAGTAGTGGTGCTGCTGGTAGAAAAACTGCTGCTGGTGGCGATGGGATTGGTGATGTGGTGGGAGGGAAGGCGGGTTAGAAGCAAACGTTAGAGGAGACTTTATGAAAAGTGTCGGTGAGACAGAGAGAGAGAAAGGAGATGTGCGTGCGTGGTGCATGCGTGGCGTGTGTGTGTGTGTGTGTGAAAGCAACAAACAGGAAAATCCACAAATGTACAAGTAGCTGGCATGGAAGACATTCGAACTGTCTGACAGTAACAAGTGAATTCTGGAGTTATATGCTGGTTGTAGCCTTGTGCTCCTGGTAGTGCTTAACAATACAGGGAATAGATATAACTGACAGTACCCTAAGTAGAGAGGGGCTGAATCAATACTTTCTTGGTAGTTAGAGAGGACAGTGATGGCCGTGTGAACGTTACAAGCGATGAAAGCGTTGTGGATGTGGGGATATCTGCTGGTGTATATTGCGCTACAGTCGTACCTCCCTCTTGTGTTACGTCTGTTGTTACTGTTGTTGCTGTCGCACCAACCACCCCAACCACTGCTACAACTCTAGTAATCACCACGAATCCCTGTGGCGCCCCACTGGATGACACACCGATTCCCATCCCTGATTTCATGGCGCCACCTGTAACTACCTGTAACTACTGCCACTACTGACATCGGCGCTGCTCCCCCGGGGCCCGCTGCCGCCATGACCCCAGCGTCTGTCTCTGCCTCCGTCTGTGACAAACAAGGACCGAGGATAGGCTGGCAGAAACAGAATCTCCGGCTGTAAGGGCTGACACTACTGATACCTGTACTTGGGGGACGTGTGACGACACTGTCCCGAGGGAATCCCAGGATGACGCAAGGGGAAACCCACTGACGATCAACGCCAGCTTGAGTGGGTCAGCACCAGGTAAGAGGTCACCACGACCGAACGACCGAACGATTTTGATGGTTAGGCCTTCGGCCCCTATCAAGGGGGTGACAATACCATACACAGTTATCAATTAAATAGATACATGTCAATCAAGAAACGAGAATGCTCAGGAGCACACGCGCGCATACGCGCACCCGCCAACGTGCACGCACACACACATGCACACAACATAAAATGCAAACAACAAACATACACCGCATACGCACCCACCCACCCACACACCACACACCATCCACACACACACCACAGACCACACACACATACCACACATAAAACACAAACACAAATCATACAAACACAAAAACACGCAACGCATACCCACGCGAAACACACATGCAAACAACACTCAACATGCACACAACACACATAACAACATGCATGACACACATAACACGCAAAACACAACAACACTCAACACACACACACACACTGAACGATCTTGCTAGCCGGGATGAAAAAAATGCAACAGCGTGCAATTCTAAAGCTTTTTTGATCACTGAATGGTTATTCCCCGCAGGTATTTTAAAAACTGTTTGACTGTCAAATTACGTTGATCTTGACCTTCGATCTGAGATAAGGGGATTGTGCAGTAATCAGGAAACAGGGCGATATCCTTAACTAATACGCACATTAGTTGTCAAATTCTGGCTGCGTTTAACCTGTTTGGGTGCCTCAAGACTTCCAGTTACCAAAATCGAAATTATTTTACACAGGCGTGCGATGTTCGCAACACATTGTATAATTATGGGTTTGGTGAGGTTTGGAAAGTCCAGGGTGTCAGAAATGCAAAAATATTTATTACAGAATTGAACAACCCACTCCCTCACACCGCAGTCATACTCATCAGTGACAGGAGGGGTTTGTGGGGGCGTGTTCTTTCAACCAACACTCGTACACAACAACACAAGACCGGCAGTGAAATTAACGAGGACCCAGCCAGATATAATTTCTTAACTGCCCGGATTTACCGGAATTCTTTAAATCAACAGAATTCACTCCTTTGATTACAAAAGTCACAAACAGAACAACTGTCAGGGGCCCGATCCAAGCATCAGATCGGCCCACGTTCTACAATCTCAATTCACTCAGGAAAATTTTACAAACATTCTTACACTTCACAGTTAGCTCTAGACATAATTGCGTCTACATTCATTCCTCCAGCAATCACACTCACCAATTGCACAACAGCATATAGAGCAGAACTTTCTTTTAACCCTGTGATCAATTCCTTCGTGGCTAACTACTCCACGACATTGCACTTTAGACCGTAAAAGATTATCGCATCTTTCCTTTCTTTCAAGCTCCAAATTTATTACTGGCAAAGTCCCAAATGTTCATATTTCTGACTTCCCTCAACCTCCAAGTTCGTTAGCAATAAAGTCCCCAAATGTCTATACTTCTGACTTCCTTCAATCTTCAAGTTCGTTAATAACAAAGTCCCCAAATGAGAGAAAGAAAGGCAGACAGACAGGGTATGGGTAACAGAAAAAGATAGAAAAAGAGAGAAAGAGAGAAAAAGACAGTGAGAATTAGTGTCATGAAGACACTCTGTTGTACTCATGATAGGAGGCTGACAGTGGAACCTGTCTATGACACCGTACAAGCGTCCGCACGTCGGCTCCGTGTTCCAGCAATGAAGGAGTCAGACAGGTTACATCAGACACCAGACAACTCGCGGGCGGGTTCAACCTCCTTCCACAGCTAGGACGTCAGACACCAGACAACTCGCGGGCGGGTTCAACCTCCTTCCACAGCTAGGACGTCAGACACCAGACAACTCGCGGGCGGGTTCAACCTCCTTCCACATCTAGGACGTCAGACTGACGGGGAATGTGACGACTGCTCATTGTCTGACGTGAACAAAGCCTACCTCATGAAGACGGAAGGAGGGAGATGGTGATGGTGTCGGGAATTAGAAGGCAGGGGGAGGAAACCCAGAGACCCAGGAGAAAATTTAAATCTCCAGTTGTCAGCCCTGGTGCCACATTATGTACGACGAACAGGGGATCCGAAGCCAGGACCCTCTGTGTCGGTAGCGAGCACGCTTTGCCATTGTGCTGCACATCGCCTGAGAAATGTTACAATTGGTAAGGAGGTACTGTTTGAAAAATAGGATGAACTTTTGAAGACTTGTGTTTGCTGCAACAGCTTCCAGCATCAAACGATGTATTTCTGACCATCAGTATTAAATGGTTGCTCTTAGGAGAACGATAATCTTCATCGTTGTTCATTATTTCTCAAGTCTGATAAAGAAAAGGAACATAAGTAATATCTAGAGACAAAATTCGCTACACGTTTATTCGTGTTTGTTGACTTAGATATTGTAGATCTTACAAGCCGATGCAATTGAATAAATGTGAGATGCGAGTAGAGTGAGTTTCATAATATTTGACTTTTATGAATCGAAAATGTCCTTTCAATGCTTTTTATATTATTAACTTCTTCCTGACGTTCGGGTTCCATCGCATGACCACACGCTTATGAAAACAGACTGGGTGACAGTATGTCTTATAGATATGTCGTTCTGTAGTTAGTGTAGACGACGAAACTTTTGTCGCTGTGTGTATCTCGCAGAAATGATTGTTTCCTTGTCGCTAACATGTTAGTGAACGAAAGGCATTAGACGGTACTAGATTTTCAAACCTCTACAAGCTGGAATTTCCATGTTCTAATTTTCGTTCTAATTTCGAACCCCATATCCGCTTAAACTTAACACCAACCAGCGTTACACTGTGGGACTGGGTTGTATGTAGGTTCATATCTCCCCTTCCGGCTATAAAAGTGTTCGGAAGCCTGTTCGCTCTGTGGATTTTATGTGCAGATTTATGTATGGACAGGCGATATGAACGCCCGTCGAACACAGTCCTGGTGTCTTCCAAGAATAGATCATGTACGCTTCCAGGTTTGCATAGCAACATTTATTTCCTGTTTAATATGGGTGTAGTTGTGTTGAAAGTCTTATTGTAGAACGTGAACTGCAGCACTACTTAATGTTAAATGTAGCATGTGTGGCGAAATACACCCTGTGTATCTGGCGAGGAAAACTGGAGTCCTTTACTTCTTTACACGTCTTGGCTAAGATGGCGAGGGGTAGAGGTCCGTGGGTTTACACGTGTCCGCTTCTCTTGGTCTTACGTTAACACTCTCTCCATCCGCGTGTGTCTCTCTGTGTCTCGACCCCTATCTCACGTTTTTAGCTGCTTAAGTACTAAGCATCCTGACACCTTAAACTCGACCAAACTGGATCAGGCCAGCCTAGGTGGAGCAGGGCAGTTGCCATGACCAATGACGTAGCGTCCACGTACGCAGGTGTCGAGAAAGGGGCGGTGCGAACGGGCTAAACTAAGAGTGACAGGTGATAACCTAGGAGTGACATGTGACACGCATGAGGTATTGGAAAAAGCGAATCTCTTTGCTTGTACAAGATTTTTAGGGGTAGGCTCATGCACACTTAAAGTGATCTATGGTGATCTTGGCAGGTTCCCGCTGCATGTGTTGTCAAAAGTAATTAAGGTGGATTCAAAATTGGTTGAGGTTCGCCTGTATGGCAATGGAAAGTCTCCCGCGTAAAACGTATAACAAGGTTTTGTATATGTTGGATCTCGAGAAGCGTAACTGGGCCTATTTGTAACGAACTTTTGTGTGTAAACGAGTTTGGAGTGGTGTGATTACAACAGGGAGTTGGAAATGTTAACGCATTCCTACGCATATTCAAACAACGGCTTATTGACTCCTTCATACAAACTGGCACTCTGATTTAGAAAAATATGACCGATTAGAAATCTATGCCTCCTACACTACACCAGCTGAGATGTTTGAGAGATTCAGATTCGGAATTTCATAGAGACACATAACCTGCGATATAGTAAGGATGTATTGCCGCGAGACCTGGCCTGTCCTTTATGTAAACATGAAATAAAAAACGAAGCCCATGCCCTTTCCTTTTGCAGAGTATGTAACAAACAGCTAGAGATGTGGGTCTTAGGTGATGGGTCGGATGAAACCATTGCGCAAACCTCGCGCTTTCTGTACAGAGTTTTTATGCTGGGCGATCCCCGTATAGATACACAACAATAAGACGTTAATTACTGTCACGTTCTGTTGACGAACCACGCCACCCTTGTAATTAAGCCCATAATAGATAATGGCTTAGTCACACTTCTTGTGACACAGCTTAGCACTCCAACATGAAGGAATGTTTCACTCCAACATGGAGGAATGTTTATCCGTTTGTTTCACACTGCTAATGGCACTCGTGTTAAGTTTGATGTCAGTGTTACATTTGCGTCGATGTTTCTGTTGTATAAGTGAATTGTACTCTCAAACCCCTTGATGATGACTTATTGGTCAAATCAATAAAAAATCAAAATCAGAATCACATCTCTCTCTCTCTCTCTCTTACACACACAAACGCACACAATGTTGTCAACGAATGTAAAGTATTAAGCAAAATTAAGGATAAAGATTAGACGTAAAACAAGGGAACTGTGCCAAGCTAGAAAGGGACAAAGACGAAGACAATCTACATGTTTCGAGGCACTACCCCTTCATCAGGAAATATCACATTCCAACAATTAGCTACACGAGATGAAAATTGTTTGTTACAGTGAAATCATCCCCATGTAAGACAGTCGACACACAGTCAAGACACAGTCTGTAACACAGTTTTCTGTTGGTCACGTGCACACAGTGTACGTCATGTTTGTGACGTCACGACATTATGACGTGAAAACGTGGTGATAGACTGAAAGAAGAAGAGAAGGAATAACGAAGGCGGGTGTTGGTGTAAGAGAGAGACAGACACAGACTACAACAGGTGACAGGTGTGTGAGTGAGATTCATGTTCAGGTGGTTAGTGGTCAGGGGAGACAATCACAAGTTGTGACGTACACCGGGACATGTAGTGAAGTCGGACTGTGGACATATCAACACGAGGATCCACACAGACGACGACTTTTCTCTCCAGACCACGAACAAGATCTCCATCCGCTACCCACACCACGTCACTACGGGCCGTGGCCACGTCCTCAGTGTCATCATCTCTCTTCATCACCCAAACTGGGATACCCGCTTCTATCAGCCCCGTCAATATACCATCCGGGGGGGATCTGTCGTTATACAACACCCACATCTCTCTCCACTGTAGGCGGGCTGGTGTTGTTCTGCTGTAGATGGTGGTGACGTTGGTAGATGTTGTGGTGTTCACTGTTAACATTCAAAGTGAATTCTTTTGTTCAGTCACGTGTCACAGACAAAACGTTCACAGACACAATGACATCATGACGTTATGACGCAAATGTACGCACAGACAAACACACGGACGTAAACAAAGACGTCATAACCCTATGACTTAAAATGTGATTGCTGTTTGTTGTTTATCACACAATTTATTGTCACGTGTTCAGTCTCCCGTCACTACACGTCACACTACACACTATATACACACCTGTACCCGAAACACGGAGACTGTGTAGGAACCTGGCCACCTCACGACCGCATGTGACGCAGTCATCTGGACTGACACCTGGGTGACCCTGACCTCGGTGACCCTTGCCTCGGTGATAGACTCGTCTGACTGGCGGGCCGTCTGTGTGGTCGGCCACACTACGCTCACTGTACGGCTGGACACGATGTGACTCAGTGATTGCCCCGTCCCGCTGAACTTTCCTGACGACCGCCGGCGGAGAGCGGAGGGGTCTGGTTAAATATTCCACGTGCCAGGCGGGGGGTGCGTCTCCATGGTAACAACTTGCCGCCCAGAGATGGAGACCAGGAACTTGTGTCAGCAGCTTCTTACAGAAAGTCTTGAAGTCTGCCCTGTCACAGACATGAGTGTCACAGAGGACAGAGAGACACGTGTCAGCAGCTTGTCACAGACAGGCTACAGTGTTACACAGAAGATGAAGATACACGTGTTACACTGTGTTTTGTCAATGACGCTCGTGCTTGTGTTCGTCTAAAGTGTATCAACGTGTGACGCTATTAGTTGATGACGTCACCACAGGTGCTGCACACACATGACGTCAAACATGTCACACACTTACCGAGAAACTTCATCAGCGATGACGTACAGCGACCCTCTCCTCGCCGCCAGTGACAAGTCGTTCACGGTCTTCTCCACGCGTTTCCTTAGCTTTAGGTACACGTACAAATCATAGTGCAGGAGGTGAGGCTGTCCGGGTGATTCCACTGACGTCAGCTGCGTCTTGACAATCTGCAGCAGCAGGTGGTACAACATGCTGCACGCTGCACGACTCCCATACCAATTACTCACAATGTGGACGTCGTGGCCACATCTCAACCATTCGGTTGCCTTCAGCAGCAACACCGCAGATTTACCTGTACCGGGCGGACCGACTACAAAGACCCTGGGATGCGCCATGTTGAGCAGGTCAAGTTGCTCTGGGTACAGAGTTTTTTGAGCATAGCACTCTCCCGTCATCGACACGGCCTGACCCAGGGTCTTGACACACAGGCGTGGGGGAGATGTACATGGCACAGTCACTGTTGTCGCCGGACCACAGAACCTGCAGAATCACATTTGTTACTTTCTATATAGTACTTACAGGTAATATTTAAAGTGGTATATGAAAAACTATGATTTTGAGACCTCATTTCTCCTGTATAAATTTACGCAAGCAGGGTAATCGCAGTGTTGCTTTATAAGCCTTATTCGTGATGTATTTATTTATAAACATTTTTTTATACTTCCTTTAATATATAGGCTTTAAAAAAACTAGTTGTTTGAATGCTGATTTCATACTTTTTCTTATGGTGTACAATAAATGCCAGAAGAAGACATTCAAAATTCTTTCTGATATCCCCACTCCATTCCTCTGAGTCACCTCGACCACAAAACTATTCAATGTTATTTTCACATAACGTCGCTGTGCAAAGCAAAAACTATATGAAATAACTGACAACTAAAACCTATCTGTCAGACCTGAAGACAGACTTCCTTTGTCGTTTTAAACACAGAGGCTCTTTGTTTTGTGATTTCAACTCTATTCTGACGTAAAGCCATTTGAAAGCAGTCGCCATCTGTTCAGACGTAAGTGAGCAACGTGTGTCGGATTCACACGGACCCAAAACTCTATCTAGTAGATTTACAACCAGACGCCTGGCACTAGAGGGAACCGTACAGTTATGGTAGGTAATGGTAGAGCAAGAGATAGGAGTCACGCACACAGACATGCAGACGCGCAGACATACAGACGCGAGCACACAGAAGCAGTACGCAAACGCAGACACAAACACACACGCTCTCATGGACGCAACACGCAGGGCCTTTGTTCAGCTGGGGGGGGGGGGAACTTTCCATGGTAAATAGGTCAAAGCGTTAGAGGGATGGTCAGTGGGTTTTAAAAGAGCAGGGGGTCGGGGATGGGGGATGGTAGGGTCTTAAGTTTAGGGAGTGATGCAGGAGACAGGATAAATAGAGAGAGAGAGACGGGAAGGGGATAAGGGATAGTTTAGTAATAGGACCCCATCCCCTAGAGTGCGACATCACCGCGAGGTGGAAGCACTGTCCCTATATATAACCACCGGGGATAGGGAGTTCAAAAGGGTAGGAGTCGAGAGAACGTTAGCCAAGTAGCATCGAGGAAGGGTGGAGGAACTTCTGTCAGTGAGGGAGAGAGAAAGCGGCTGCTTTGTAGTTGTATAAGAGTCTTTGTCTGGCCTGCGCCATCAACCCGACCCACACACACAGACATGTTTCGTGTTTTGCACACGACAAGGAGAGCGAAATGCTAAATAGTTTCGACTCTCTATTACACAATGACTGCGTAAGTAAATAAGTTACTGGGTTGTATTGAAGCTTGTGTTGCGTGTAGCAGCACGTTAAGTTATGTAACACGACGGGACCAAGCAGCAGCCTATTATTGACAAATACTCATTAGTATCCGGAGATCCCTGCTATTGTCCGTTGCATTTAAAGTTTCTTTTTTAAAAAAGCAACTAAGGCATTACAGTTTAGTAACATACACATATTGTGTTTTGCAAAGATTATTTGAAGTGCCTAGCTAACTATTCCTGCAATAAAAATTCTAATTAATTCGCAAGAGATGATGCAAATTATAGACCGTTTTGTGGGTATATGTACATCGATTGTTTGTAGAACTGACCTGGCTACCAGCGTCTTGTAACTGTCACAGGTCATGTGACTGTCAGGTCCAGACACAGCCACACGTCGCTGCCACCAGTTCTCGAGCTCTTTCAACACGTCACTATTGACGTCCCATGGAGTCTGGGGGTCAGACAACTGATCAGAGCACACACACAGACCAGTGATGTCAGCGGGATTCGTTGTCCCCAAACACCGACATAGATCCTGTTTGAAAACATTACGTCACATATTATGATAGAAGACTCCTCAACATTTGAAAACTGAACTGAACTGAAAAATCCTTATCCAGCCAACTAGTCACATTTTCAAGCTACATGTATACGATATAATGAAAATATTAATCAAAGATTAATAAAGTAACAAGGGCACAAGACACACACACACACTTAACAATATATATTTTAGTAAAAACCAAAACAAATCCTAAAACAGGGAGTTAGTGATTTCATTTGGGCTGTTCGTTTTATTTAGACGCTTCAGGACCTAACTTTTCAGATCAAGGATCGAAGCCAAACGTTCAATACATTTTAAAGATAAATTCTTGATGCTTAAATCTTAATATTCAAGCTTTAGATTATTAACGTGCGACCCGCCTCAGGGATTCTATTAGGGAATACTTATCGGCGTCGTGGTATTCTCTCTGTCGTGTCTAGGGGTATGGCGTTTATGTGTTTTACTCGTCTGCTCGTTAACTAGAGTTACAACAAAATAAAATGTGTCAAGAAGGGGAAACTAACACTTCCATCGCTGCCTAATTTCGTCAATTTCCAATCGGCTCAAGCCCCCATCCCCTTGCTTGTCACGCGCACAACTTAATAAAGGAGGGCAGCGATAATACGCGATAATACCCTATTCTATTTATTTACAGTTACACACATAGAGTATTCTACTACACCATGAATGATGCTCCAATATACATCTCCTGACATATGTAGAACAATCACTCGCACTCTCATATATTCATCCCAGTGACGCTATAGGTATCCAAACGCACACGTTGTTTACCGGATTATGAATTCTACAGTACCGATAATTCACATCGGTGAACACAAGGAAAACCCTATCCTTTCCGTGCTAAAACAACTCCGAAAATGACGTCACGCCGACGTCTTACACACAATAAGATCGACCGGCAAATCAACACGTTTGACGTTTACCTTCTTCTTAGTTTGTTCAACTATCTTTGAGTTACGGTCGTGTCTTACTTCCCTACACTGTACGTAAACTCACTTTCACGATGCTGGACAGGAATACCGCAGACGCCACGTCTCTCAGCTCCACAATCTCAACACCGGTCCGAAATGCCCGAGTTCCTTTCCTGACTGGTAAGAGTTACCCCTGTTGCAGAAGCCTGATGGTTCTCTGTCCACGTCGCGGATAATGGTTGTAATCTTCTGTAATACTTCCGACATTCGGCAGTCGACATTTGCGTCGGGTGCCTATATAGCCCTGAACTCGGACTTGCAAGAACACCCTACCCGTTCGGGATGGTGGGTTGTGGCCCGGAGGTTGGTTCGCCCCCACCTGGCAGCCGACCCCCTCTCAGGGTGACGGGTCAACCGGGGGACGGGGTTCGGGTTCCCCTCGCTCTCAGCCGGCTACCTTCCCCGCTCCACTGCGCGTTCTCCCGGCTGACTGTTTTAGCGAGCCAATCGGGCCGACCGTACCAATTTGCTCTACCTCCTGATTGGGGAGGCAACGAGACGCCAGAAAAATCATAATAATCGGCATTATTTCAAAAGTATGAGATGGATCTAACACACTGTAATCAGGCGAAATTCAATCATACGCAATAGATCTGGGTCTTCCTCTCACTTTCAGATTGTAAAATTCAGACGACTGAATCATTCATTCTCTCCCATCGTACTTCAGTATATGAAACATGCAAGTATGACATAAGGGATAAAGCAATCATCAGTGTATCATATAAACACAATACTGTACACAAGAAAGAAGGGGTTTTCCAATCCAAGCAATAATCAATTCATAAATAGAAGAAGGAGGGGGAAATGTGAAAAGCTCAAGAGAGATAGCTAGATCTGGTAGGCTTAAATCGTTCTATACCACATAAGAGAAGAAATATCCGGCCCTAATATCGGATTTTCACTACATACGAATGTTCCAAATTGCCGGGCAAAAAACAGGGTTTGTATCACGGCTAACTAGACTGGACACGACTTCCCTTTAGTCGTTAATTTTAAAAGTGTGTAGTCGAAGGATTTTTACTTTGCGGCGAGCTGTGTAAGATCGTTTTTCAGCGTACTTGCTATAGTCTTGGGTCCATGACAGATGCAACAGGAACAGTTCTTTGACTTCTTCCGTGGTCACCGATAGTATTAAAACCAAGGTACAATACGGTGAACTCTTTAACCTTTCCCTGGTCCAGGAAAATTCAGAAGCTGTGTGCGAATGTCAGGATGATCTGACCAGATGCGCAAGAATTCTCGACGAGAAGACTGGGACACAGTCCACATCACAGTAACCCACTGTCAGAATTATTCCAACTCCGGGAGCCTCAATAAGCAGAGAAATCCAGGCTGGAGATGAAATACAGTGTGCATTGCAGATGAAAAAGTTCTTGAACTTTCCACTGGTTTCCGAGTCAGTTCAAGACTGCGCCATCTTGACGTTGAGTACCAAATTCACATGTTCGCCAGAAAACTTCGTGTATTTCAACCTTACACGCTCCAAACTGGGATAGAAGATATTCTGCCCCTTAAACTTTCCTTTCCGTGGAAATGTGTGCACCTAACCTTAGAGGCTTCTACCAAACAACCGTACTTCAAGCCGGTTGAACAATCACAGAGAACCTGGAATGCGTCCGTCCTTCTCAGTTTCGTGCGGGTGTCTGACTAGAATCTATTTTAGTCTTAGCGGGCCTCTAGATCACGTGACAAATCTACAAAGTACAAAAAAAGAAAGAATTAAACAGATTGGTGGGATCTGGCGCGAAATCAGAACCGAAATCGTCCGATGTTATGTGATGTAGGTGTCGCTTTGAAGTCAATGTGATAAAAAAAAATTCATAAGATTGATCCATAGCGGAGGAAAATATTCTAGTGTCGGCTTAGTGCATACAGAATTGGCGGGAAAGTAAGGTCACGTACGCAGACATGTCCGTTGACTGTACAAAGAAGGCGAATCCTAAATATTATAATCCAATAACAAAATGTTTATATCCTGATTTAAAGTGAGAAAGTTTCATTAAACTAGAGTGTACAGCGAAAGATTGAGTGTAGCACTGTTGTTGGAATGTTAGTGAATGAAATGTTGCAACAGTGTATCTGTCTTGACGGTGCTTTAGTGACGCATCATGTAGCCATGTTTCTTGTCAGGAAAGCACAGTGGTGAAGGGATGGTTTCATGTCAGCACGACGTCAGGCCTCAGCACCTGGTCCACATAGTCATGTGCTGTCACACCGTTTCCTTGTCCTGGGCCGATGTCCTGGAAAACGACGGGGGCCACGAGTCTGTTGAGACCAACTGCAACCCAAATCATGAACCTGGTGCTCCCCGAACGGTGGTGCTGGAGGATGTTGTGGTACCTGTCGTTCCGCCTCCTCCACACTCTGATGCGGACGTCTGAGTGGCTGATGCAAAACCGACTTTCTTCAGAGTTCTAGTCTTGATGCTTTTGTTTACGTTGCACGAGCGAAAACCACTGTCCGAGTTTAGCGCGCCACAAGGGACATACTGTTTTCAGCAAGGCACATCGTTATCAAAGGCTACAATAAACAGACAAAGGGACCTCATGTCAACCTAATTTTTCTTGTTATCATTGTACCCGAATGCGTAAAATTTGATCACTCCTTGCCCTGTGTTAATTTGCGTTCTTTTAGTTTGAGTATATTTTGACATATTTCTGGCTTGCAAGTAGTTATAGATCTCAATGATACAGGTATTTTAAACGTTCCTAAAATATATGTCTAACTCTCAAAGCAAATGCTAGCATGTACTAGACATTCGAACACGTTGTAACTGATATGTTTCTTTTTGTACCCACACCCACATGTAAAGTATTCCTACACGTCACTGACTGTTGAGTGAGTGTAAGAAGAGAGCTTCTAATGGATGACTGTAAATTGTAATGGATGTGTTTGTTTTGCTCCATGACCCGATGATGGATAAGAGATGGGATAATGATGTGTCACCTTCAGTCTATTTGGCACTCAGCAAGTGACGTGATTATAGTATCAGCTAGGGGTCTTTGTCCAAGACCACCCCCTTGTTATTAAAACTATTATCTGTCAGGTCTTCCCCAGGGAAGGATGGCACCTCGTGGAGATGCATGGCTGTTCAGTCACTTTGCCAAATTACCTGAGTAAGTCGAGTGAGCATTACAATGGACAGTGAGGGAGAGAGAGCATTTATAGTAGTCAGAATATCACGTGTGTTTAAAGGAAATAGAACTTCACTTGTTTAACTCTTTGACACCGTGCGAATAACCGACAGCCCGCTCCATTGGCACTACGTTTCCGCCTTACGGGCGGGATTAAGTCCGTTCGAATTATGATTTTTAAAATGTCATCTGCTAATCTTTTAAGGGAAAGAACTCTTACAATCGAAAGCTGAATCATTTCTTCACGAGTTGCTTCCCTTTTCTGTGTTTTAAACTGTCAATCAGATCCGTTTCCGGCAATAATTTGAAGGGGGGGTCCACATGTGGTCTGTCACTTGAGAAATGCTAGATTTGCGCTTCAAATTACACGCTAAAGAGGAAAATGACATTGTTTCGCAAATTTACTGTGATAAAGTGGATGAAGATAAGAGTATTTGTGCCTGAAAGACCTAAGAAAGTGATTAGGAAGAGAAAAACGAGCGAGCACGTGTACTGAAGAGTACCGAACAGACACTGAGACTGAATGGCGAGGACTTTTTGATTTCTGCAACTTCAGTTGTGTTTCCATCAAAGGATTTACAAAATTATGGAACAAGGTCCAAGAAACACGGTAAGAAATGAGTTTTCTTTATTTATTGTAGTTAGTTAGCAATTTTAAATAATGTTTTTATTGTTTTGGGGGATTTTTTTATGAATTTTTGAAAAAAGGCTAAAAATGCCCCGGCCCCCCGGGACCTACTCTAGGTAGGATTCTCCGTCACAAGTGAGTTAAAGAGCTGAAGTACTGTCAAAAACTCTCTCTTCAATTTAATTTAATGAGCGTGTGATGTATGCGTGAGTGCGTGTTCTTGTTCGCAATTTTTTAGAAGCCTCAATTACTCCGAAAAAACACAAGCGTGGATCTGTTTCCACCGTTTACTTCAGATCAAGACGAAATCGTTCAAATGTACCGTACTAGGCGGTCCTGACAAGTACCAGCTAGAAAATAGTCCGTCCTCTAGTTGACAGTGGCGTTAAGATTGAGATTGAACATGTTGGGAGTTGAAGCTAAGTCGCCTTGTTACCGTACAGTCCGTAACAACGGGACCCCCACCAGCGTGCGTATTATGTGTATAACCACGACAGAGTGGGCGAAGTTTCAAGGACTTCATCTCCCAACCTTTACTTCACTTCGATATTTTGCTTTGTATTCTACAAATATCATCTCTTATACTGTGGAAAATAACATTATTATTTATTGGCAACACAGACGCCTTTGTGTCTTATCCACGTGAATGTCGAATCAGCAAGGTTCCCTTGCCAATGGATATGATTATGCGTGTATGCAGTAAATAATTCTTTTTAGTAGGTAATTAAGTTTTGTGATACACGTTCCATCTCCCCTGAGGCACTTATACGCTAATTGTGCAAAGTGTATAGTTTAGGCTACAGATATGTTCTCATACTGAAGATTTCGGTTACGAGTGTATCTTTTCACCGACAGACAAAATATTCACACAAGAAAGCTACAGAATCTCTTCATGACGCTGATGTTTAAGTAATGCCATGTTATTTTTGTCACATGTCACCCTAGGCTAGTACCTGTCACTCCTAGGTAAGCTTTTTAGCCCCTCCCTTTTGGTCAGCTAGTAGGGTGAAGATACGTCATCACCAGGCTATCGCTCCGCCCTTTCTGGACACTTAGTGGTTAGCTAGACACTCGCCATTGGTCAGCGCTGTTGGCCGGCTCCACCGAGTTTGACCAGAACCGGTTTAGCCCAGTTTTAAGGCGTCAGGGGGTTAGAATTTAAGCAAGGGAAAAACGTGAGATAGGGCGACACAAGGGCGACAGACAAGGATACACAGAGAGGGAGGAGAGAGGGGAGAACAGAGGGTCACATACAG